>AWOL01S0029847.1:6446-76760 GCA_000715115.1 Nicotiana otophora
TGCATATACGGTGGCACTTAGGAGATTCATATTGACTCTTATATGTCTTTAAATAAATGTTGACTTATTGTTATGTTTCAGTTTCGCCTTACATATTCGGTACATTATTCGTACTGGCATCCTTTTGTTGGGGACGCTTCATTCATGCATGCCGGTATAGATAATCAGTTTGACGAGCCCTCATAGTAGACGAGGTTAGCATTCAGAGAAGGATCGATAAGAGTCTACCTCATTCGGAGTGCAGCCGAGTCTATGAATCATCGTGTCAGGATTTTGCTACATACTTATGGGTAGGCTGGTACCCTGCTCCCTTTGATGTTAAATAATCTTAGAGACTTTGTATACAAAGGTTCATTTTGTACAGTATGCCAGAGGCCTTAACGACCCATATATATTCATGTATTAAGAAAGATGGTTCACTGATACAGTGTTTAGCCACTTACAGTTGTATATTATGAGTGGTGGCCATGTGGTCCCATGATAGTTACAAAAGGAATGAGTTCAGCTAACCGACCTATGTATATTCTAGTTTTGGTTGAACGATCATGAGTTACAGAGTAGTTCGCTCGGGCCAGCACGACACTAGGTGCCAGCCACGCCTCCCCAAGTTGGGGCGTGATATAAAATCACTTCTCAAACCAAGCAAAACTTAGGATTTCGCCTTGAAACACATCCGGAGCAAGTTCTAGCAACAATTAATCTCACCCCTCACACAAAAAATCTCGACATTCATATTAATACAGTAATCGAATCTAATAATGCTGAATTCTTTGAGAATATTTATCCATATAAAAATGAATACGAGTCATCTAGTGAAAACTCAAAGGGACCTCGAGAAGAAGAAAAGGAACGTACGTTTAATGAGGAAAATTCGAGACGTAGTAAACGTCAAAGGACAACTACTTCCTTTGGACCAGACTTTCTGACATTTTTATTGGAAAATGAGTCTCAAACGTTCAAAGAAGCAATGTCTTCCTCAGAAGCACAATATTAGAAAGAGGCAGTCAATAGTGAGATAGAATCCATATTAAGTAATCATACTTGGGAATTGGTTGATCTTCCTCTGGAAAATAAACCTTTGGGTTCTAAATGGATTTTCAAAAGGAAAATGAAAGCTGATGGTACTATTGACAAATATAAGGCAAGATTAGTTATTAAAGGATTTAGACAACGAGAAGGTCTTGATTACTTTGACACATACTCGCTGATAACAAGGATTACATCTATCTGGGTGTTAATATGGCCTTCAAATCCATCAGATGGATGTAAAGACATCCTTCTTAAATGGAGATTTAGAGGAAGAAATCTATATGGAACAGCCTGAAGGGTTTGTAGTTTCCAGAAAAGAAAATAAGGTGTGTCGACTTGTTAAGTCACTTTACGGACTAAAACAAGCACCAAAATAATGGCATGCGAAATTTGACCAAACAATGCTGTCAAATGGTTTCAAGATCAATGAGTGTGAGAAATGTGTTTACATTAAGAATACTCCAAATCAAATAGTCATTGTTTGTTTATATGTGGATGATATGTTGATAATGAGTAACGGTATTGCTAACATAAATGCTACTAAGCGTATGTTTACTAGTAAGTTTGATATGAAAGACTTAGGAGTTGCCGATTTAATTTTAGGAATTAAGATTCTTCAAACTCCTCAAGGTCTAGCTTTGTCTCAATATCATTATATTAAAATGGTACTTGAAAAGTTCAAATATTTGGACTTTAAAGAAGCAAAAACGCCAATTGATTTAAACCATACTCTTGTAAAGAATAAACGTCAAAGCAAGTCGCAATTGGAATATGCTCGAGTGTTGGGAATTTTGATGTACATTATGAATTGTACATGACCTGGTATAGCTTATGCAATAAGTAAGCTTAGTCGATACACAAGTAATCCCAACCAAGCTCATTGGATAGCAATGAAATGAGTTTTGGGATATTTTAAATATACCGAAGACTATGCATTGCATTACAATAATTATCTTGTAGTTGTTAAGGGATATAGTGATGCGAATTGGATCACCGGATCAACGAAATCAAAATCCACAAGTGGATACATTTTTACAATTGTTGGAGGAGCAGTGTCTTGGAAGTCGTCCAAACAGACATGCATCGCCCGCTCTACAATGGAGTCTGAGTTTATAGCTTTAGACAAGGCCGGTGAAGAAGCTGAATGGCTCCTGAATTTCTTACAAGACATTCCATTTTGGCCCAAACCTGTGGCACATGTATGCATACATTACGACAATCAAGCAGCAATAGGAAGGGCAGGGAGCGTTATTTATAACGGAAAATCTCGTCACATTCGACGAAGGCATAATACTGTTAGATAACTAATCTCTAGTGGAATTATCACAATTGACTATGTAAAGTCAAAAGATAATGTATCAGATCCGCTTACAAAAGGCCTACCTAGAGAGGCGGTTGAGAAGTCATCAAAGGGAATGGGACTGTGGCTGAGGACAAGTCACTGTGGCGGTAACTCTACCTAGAAGACTGGAGATTCCAAGATCTAGGTTCAAGAAGATCAAACAAAGTCATTAATGACGGTTCAACATTGTCAAATAAAATTTCTTTTTGGTCCATTCTCGTGATGAGACAATGTTCAGTACCAAGGATAAAGCGTTAAGGCTTTTTAATGGTTTCTAAATTTGATACGGAGTATATCAAATAGTGTATCTATGGGATAACATGCTTAGGAATCACCTATATAAGTGTGAAGTGTAAGCCGCTTCAAGGAGAATTCTGTAAGGCCAGTTCTCTACGCACTTATGAACCAGGTGGTGTTCATAGCTGAAACGAACACAACAATGAGAACCAAAGACAGTTAAGGGTTGATTATGTGACTTATGGTTGTCTACTTATACACCAAAGTTTGACGGTTCAAAGATACCAAATATACCGATTGACCGAGTATATCCGACATAAGCTCACTACGGAAAGTTCATAGGGAAACCTACTTATCCAGATGCGATTAATCCATAATTATGAATCACACTGTATTTTCATGCTTGTTTTTCCACATATGTCCATTCCCCATTCATGTGGGAGATTGTTGCATTTTTATTAAGGGGTGTGAATGGGAAATGGAAGAGGCACCTCTTGGGTGTGAATGAAAAATGGAAGAGGCACCTCTTGGATTGCTTCTTTTCATCTCACCCTTTCATTGGTGTGTGAATGGGAAATAGAAGAGGCACCTCTTGGATTGCACCTCTTCATCTCACCCTTTCATTGTCTATAAATAGAGAGGCTTAGCCTCATTTTCCACCACTGAAAAATCTAAAATCTTTCCCCTCAATTTTCTGCATACTGCATTGGTTATTTAAAAGCAAAACGTAAGCATTTTGTGTGATTTGCTCCGCCATTTAAGTTCGCCGAAATTATGTGATTTGAAGTACCGCTATCACAGAATAGTTATTCCATTCTATCCTGGGAGAAATTAATCTGCAACCTTGGGCATTGTGAGGGGATTAAATTCCTTAAGGAAACACAAGAAACTTGTGGGCTCGAAATTTTCTCTGCTTTGATTTTTTTCTTCTTAAACTAACGTTTATTGATTTACTGGTTTTAAATACAGAGTGACAACATATATTAAGGTTCACACCACTTAAATAGATATATGGACGTATGAGAAGTCTTCATATATTTTGTTAGTTTTAAATTCATGCACAATACGAAGAGTTATGTTTTTGAAAGTTTCTACACCTAGTGGTGTATGCAGAATTTTATAAATCAATATTACCAATTCTCTTTCTGAGTTCTAGGTTCATGATTTTCTATTTCTGTTTTAGGTGCACTTAATAAAGTTTTAATAGGTCGTTTGGTTATCGAAATTAGAATATTATTCCAATATTATATTTGGGTTATATTTATCCAATATTTACTTATGAATATTAGCTTATATCGGTGTAAAATGTATATCAAAATCTTAGTATTATCTATCATACATTAGATCTGAGGTTATAATCATGATTATAATACTAGGATAACTATGTTCTCAACAAATGACCTGTAATGACCTGACCGATCGTTTTACTTTATAGATCCATGTTTACCTAATTAAGACTCTCCTCATGTGATTTTACTATTTTATGACTTGCGGGGATGGTTGGTTTAGGTTTGAAATGGTTTGGGTTGAAATCAGAACACTTAGTTCCTTAATAGTACCCTATAATGGTTAAGTTTGGCTTGAGTCAACGTTTTGAGTAAATGACCTTAGAACTGGGATTTGACGGTCCCAATAGATTCATATGATAATTTTGGACTTGGGCGTGTGTTCGGATCGGGTTTCGGATGACCCGGGAGAGTTTCGGCGCTTAATATTGAAAGTTAGCGCATTGAAGGTTTTTCGAGCTCTTTAAGTTTGGTTTGGAGTAAACTTTGGTGTTATCGAGGTCCGTTTGGGATTCTGAGACTAAGAATAGTTTCGTATGGTAATTTATAACTTGCACACAAAATTTGGCATCATTCCGAGTTGATTTGATAGGAACCGAACGTGAAGAAATAGTTTTAGAAGTTTTTGAGTTTCATGTCAAATGCATGCATTTTGACATTCGATTCATAATTCTAAATGTTATTTTGATGTTTTGATAGCGCGATCGGGTCCGTATTATGTTGTTGGATGTGTGAGTATAATTGGATGGGGTCCTGGGGGACCCGGATGCAAAACGGATTGGAATCCGACTCAGATTTAGATATGGGGGACTGCTGGTGGCTTCAGGTCTGGTGCGTTCGCACCTGCGTGGAACTAGTCGCAGGTGCGAGCCCGCAGAAATGGGCCAACGATCACAGAAGAAGCCTGGAGTAGGCTGGCCAATGATCGTAGAAGCGAAGTATTTACTCACCTGCGAGCTCGCAGGTTCGAGAAAAGTTCTCGCAAGTGTGAGCTAGGCCATGATGGCTTGGGGTCGCAGGTGTGAGCTAGGCCATGATGGCTTGGGGTCGCAGTAGCGGGTTTCTCCATAGGCGCGAGTGCATAGATGTGGACTATTTCTGCAGAAGCAGATGCACAGGTGCGCAAGGTTCTCTGCAGAAGAGGACATGGCCAGGCTTGGTGAGAACCGCACCTGCGATGGATTTTCCACAGGCGACCCAAAGTCTGCAGAAGCGGAAATCGTTGGGTAGTGAATACTTTTAATCCGAGACTTAGGCCATCTTTCCTCACATATCATTTGGTCTTGGGAGATTTTGAGAGAACATTTGAGGGGGATTCTCATCAATATCCTAAGATGAGTAATTCTCACCCATTTTCAAGTTAATTATGCGGATTATAGGTAGATTAAACATGGAAAAATTGTAAAAACTTGTGGGATTTGCGAGGAACCTAGGGTTTTGGTAAAATTTGACCAAGAATTTGGTAATGGAAATGAGAACAAATTTTATATTTGAGTTCGGGAGTTCATGGGTAATAATTATATTCAAAAATTTCCGGAATCCGAGCACGTGGGCCCGGGGGGAAATTTCATTAATCTTCCAAATTGAGTTAGGTAACTACTATAAAAGCTAAAATATGGACCTTAAGCATATATTTACTAGTTTATATGACTTTTGATTAGTTTCGGAGTCTTCCGCGTCCTTTGAAGGGTTCTAGTGAGATTGGAGAGCCGGATTAAAGGCTTGGAACCGAGGTAAGTCTCTTGCCTAACCTTGTAAGAGGGAACTCATCCCCTTAGGTGTATTATCATTGTTTGGTACTTGTGTGAGGAGCTACGTACGCACGAGTTGATGAGAGTTTGTGCGTAACTATATTTCATGATATGTCCGGGTAGACTTAGATCCACATCATGCTTTTAATTTTTCTGTTGTATTTATCATGCGTATTAATTGTCTTAACTAGGGCTGAGACTAGGGATTTAAATTTGCAATTATCGCCTTAGCCTTCTTATTTCAAAAATATTGGGGAATACGTAATAAACTATGAAAATTCATGTTTTCTTTCCTCGCAAGTACTTCTCCGAGCAAGGTAAATTCCTCAACTCTAATGGGATCGGGCCCTTCTCCACGACAGTATGATAACATCACTCTTATGGGACCAAGTCGTTCGCCTGGGCAACTTCGTACTTAATAATCGAAAGAGGGTTCTGGTTTGGGTTTAATTGAGTTTGTGCCTTCACGGCCGGTTATAAGATGTTGGTGATGTGATACGGACTCCTGTTGTATTTATTGTAGTTGCCCTTATTTGTTTCATTGATACTTGTTATATGCTCACCATGTCTACTTATGCACTTATGTTATTATTATTGACCTCTAGTAAGTGTCAAGTCGACCCCTCGTCACTACTTCTTTGAGGTTAGACTAGATACTTACTAGGTACGTGTTGTTCTCTGTACTCATGCTACACTTCTACACTAATGTGCAGATACTAAGACAGGTTTCACCAGTGGTCACACGGGTGCGTAGTCGATCATCTACGGAGACTTAGTGGTGAGCTGCTTGTGTTGCTACGATCTGCATCATCGGAGTCTCCTTCTATCTTATTTATTATTCTTGTCTATCACTTTCGAACAGTAGTTTTAGTAGTTTGTATATTCTCTAGACTGCTCATGTACTTGTGACACCGGGTTTTGGAGATTTGTAGCACTTATGTACTGTTGTACTCGTCATTTCTATCTCTGCAGAGTATGTACTTATTATGTTTTTATTTTTGTTTAAAAAGACTTGTCACGGTTGCATGAAAACTAGTTTAAAGTGTACTCTAAAAAGGAAATCTTCCGTATTAAAATTGTTAAAAAAGGGTAAATAAATTATAGTTATACTTGAGGGCTTTCCTAACGACGACGTTGGGTGTAGTATCGACCTATACAGATTTGGGTCATGACACTGACCCCTAATAGTTCTATTAATGCCCATATACCAATTAATATTATTTCTTGAATATATTCAAGGCGCTATTTCTTGATTAGGATTGATCTTTAGTAATATATCATTTTTTATTGTAGATAGATATGGATTCTTTTACTTGTGTTCAAATTCCTTTCTTCTTGTGTTCTACTTTTCTTTTTCTTATCTCTCTTTTTTGTTTGTTAATTATTATTAATCTTTCTTCTCTCTCCTCCAAATGCTTGGCAATTATCTCATTTCCTTATTATATACTCTTTTTTTCTTTTCTACTTCCTTTGATCATTTGCATCACCAAACCTGCTAGGGGTGCACATAAATGGGGTGAGTTCGAGTTTTTCAATTATCAAATCAAACTAATTATATTGGGATTTTAAATCTATAAATCAAACCAAACCAATAAAATCGGGTTTCTCAATTTCGATTTTTCTCGAAGTTTTTAGTTTTCTCAGATTTTTCGGATTATTTCCGATAAAATATTCATAACACAAAACATATAACTTGTATTCAAAATATTTCTTTAATTCTAGTAGGATAAAACAATATAAGATGTCACCCAAGAAAATGAAATAAAAAATGCGATGAGTCATGACACGTACTAAAATATTCAACAAACAAATAATGAAATCGCATAAAATAAATATCGCTAATTAATAAGCCAAAATAAAAAATAAACATAATCTAAAAGTACTAAGTCATGCTAAAATAAGTACGACTAATAAGTACTAAGTATTAGTTATATGACTAAATAATAAAAAAATAATTTATGCATTTTTACTGTCTCAACAAACACAAAACTAAAATAAATAGATATCCAATACTATTGCCATGCCTAGTATTGAATTGAATTTCTTTTGTTAGCATTAATATTAATTCAATTTGAGATTTTTACTTAGCTATAATAGTATTGAAACTTATTTACCCTCACTATTGAGGTTTTAGCTTAGTTACAAGTTTATATACAAGTTACTAATTATATGCAAATTAGTATTAATTGAATATCCATTAATTATATACAAATTACTAATTATTTAATCGAATTCCATACATTAAGTAATATCCCTCCCTTGTTTGTTTCTCTCTCACTCTCTTTATTTTTCTGCCCTATTTTTTGTTCTTTAGATCTTCTGTGCTTCTCTTCTATTTTTTTCATCTCTTTTTTCTTTTCTTATTTAGAAAATTCAACAATGGATTTGACGTCGTCATCTGTCACCAGCGAACTAGTCCTTGTCCGCTGTCTCCCCAGACATTGCAACCATAAACAAGTTTTGATGTTTTGATTTTAAAATCAAATTTTTATAAATTATTATTTATTTGAATTGGATATTGTTACAAACGATCGTGAATGTCCTTTGGAGTTTATATCTTAATTTTTAGAGTATTTGGTGACAGTTACAGTTGATTTTGGATGAATTTATAGATTAAAATTCGAAGAGGAAGAAGATGTAAACATGTTGTATTATAGTTGTATGAAATTTATATGAAAACAGTATTTAGTTGTATTCTGTTGTAATGATCCGGCAGGTCATTTTGAGAGTATTAGTCCTAAACCTCTATTTACTGCTCCCTTTATTTCATTCTGTGGTTACGTGACTTGCCGGGAGGTTTGGTTTTTGGTTTCGAAGTGAAATGTGACACATAGTCCCTAAAATAGAAGTTTAAGTCGTAGGAATTTACCGTAGTTTGATTTCTATGAAGACGACTCCGAAATAGGGTTTTGACGGTTCCAATAGCTCCTTAGGGTGATTTTGGTTTTAGGAGCGTGTACGGATGTTGATTTGGAGGTCCGTAGGTAATTTCTCCTTTGATTGACGAAAGTTGGAAAATTTGATGATTTTCGGAAGGTTTGACCGGGAGTGGACTTTTGATATCGAGGTCAATCGGACCTGATTTGACAGGTTTTGGCATCGGATGCAGAAGTTATAAGTTCTAAAGTTCATTAGGCTCGACTTGATTTGCAATTCGTATTTTTAGCGTTGTTTGATGTGATTTAAAGGCTCGACTAAATCTGTATGATGTTTTAGAACTTGTTGGAATATTCGGACGGGGTCTTGGAGGCCCGGGGTGTGATTCAAATTTTAAACCGGAACAAAATTGGACTTAGTGCATTGTTAAAGCTTGGCAATGTCTGGTGCAATCGCACCTGCGCACTTTGGGCCACAGGTGCGGCACCGCAGAAGAGGACCTCGAGCCAAAGAAGCGGTTTGTGGCCTGCCCAGCTAGGATTGCAGATGCGGTCAGAGTTCCGCAGAAGCGGACTCGCACATACGATTGGGGAAGCGCAGAAGCGGAAAGGCCAGGAAGGCTTGGTGATCGCAGAAGCGGAGACCTTCTGCAGAAGCGGAAGCGCATATGCGCCTAAGGTCTCGCAAAAGTGTAAGTGCTGGATAGAAGGTTTAAAATCTAGGGTTTGTCATGTTTTTCATATTTTGAGATCTAGAGCTCGGATTGAGGTGGAATTTTGAGAGATGTTTAGAGGAAACATTTGGGTAAGGATTCTTGACTCATTTTTGATTAATTTCCAATCATCTATTATTAATTTCTTCATTTAATTTAGGATTTGGGTTGAGATATTTGGGAAAAGGTGAAACAATCCTTCGACCGAATTTTGATGTTTTGATCGAGATGTTTGTATCGGATTTGAGTAATTTTAGTATGGGTGAACTCCATATTGAATGAGTGTTCATATTTGATAACTTTTACCCGATTCCGAGACGTGGGTCAGGGTCGACATTTCGGGATGATTTTTCTATTCTTTTCTAAAGTCGTAGATTTATTATTTAAATTAGTTTCTTATAGTTATATTTATAGTATATAATTATTTTAGCTAGATTCGAGCCTACCGGAGCGAAAAGTCAAGGCAAAGGCTTTCTTATTGATTGATTGAGCAATATTTGAGTTAAGTGACTTTTCTATCCTTGTGTGGGGAAAACTCCTCTTATGTTTTTGTACTTTTATGGTATTTACAATACGTGAAGTCCGTGTACGCGAGGCGACGAGTGCGTACTCGGGTTAAATATTAAAAATCTAGTTCTTGCTAAGTAGTTTCCTTTTTAATTCCTTGACCGAGTTACTCTAGCATGTGTAGTCATCATGTTTAGCCTAATGTCGCATGTCTACGTGTCTTATCTCTTACTTGTAATTTGTGCAACATGCTTAGTTAGATTTCCTGCTTCCTTGACCTTGTATTCAGTGTTTACCTGTAGGTTTCCTTGCTGTAATTTCATTGTCCCATCGGTTACCTGTTGCATATTTACTACTGGGACTACGAGGCGGTACCTCGGAAGTACCCCCTGTTGTATATTTACTTTTTAGACTACGAGGCGGTACCTCGGGAGCGCTCCTATTGCATATTTACTTTTGAGACTACGAGACGGTACCTCATGAATGCCCCTGTTGTATATTTACTTTTGGGACTATGAGGCGGTACCTCGAGAGTGCCCCTATTGTGCATTTACTTTTGTTACTATGAGGCGGTACCTCGGGAGCGCCCCTATTGTTTACCTTTATTTCCTGTGTTGTTATCTTTCTGTAATTTTTCATTGTTCACTTTTCAGTCATTTTATTTTATTATTATATCTTCTGCCTTGTTTCCTATTATTTCCGGTAGGGCCCTAACCTGACCTCGTCACTACTCTACCGAGGTTAGGCTTGGCACTTACTGGATACCGTTGTGGTGTACTTATACTATGTTTCTGCACATGTCTTTGTGTAGATCCATGTGCATCCTACCAGTCCCCGATATTAGGAAGCAATGTCGCTGCTTGTAAACTTATTTCCTTATTTCTTTATGTTTCGATAGACAGTGATGTATAAGATTATTCAGTACTGTACATAAAGCTTGTGACTTATATCTCACCAGGTTTGGCATTTTATGTATTGAGTTTTGGTAGACTCTTTTTATGAAATTGTTAGGATGTTCAAGTTTTAATCTCTTATTAAATGTTTCCACGTACTGTTTAGGCTTACCTAGTATTAGAGACTAGGTGCCATCACGGTATCCCATGGAGGAAAATTGGGGCTGTGATAAGTTGGTATCAGAGCACTAGGTCCATAGGTGTTATGAGTCACAAGCAGGTTTAGTAGAGTCTCGCGGTGCGGTACAGAGACGCCTGTTCCTATCTTCAAGAGGCTATGTAATTGTTAAGAAAAACTTCACTTCTTTGATTCCTTATCGTGCGAAACTTTTGACTTCGAATTCTAAATTTCTGTCTTTTTATTCTCTCATAGATGGTGAGGACACGTATAACTGGATCAGATGACCAGACACTTGCGCCCCCTGATAGGGACACGAGAGGCCGGGGCCAGAGTAGAGGACGAAGACGTCCACGTGGTGCAGTCAGAGCACCTGCACGAGCTGCTACACAGGAGCCACCAGTAGCTCCAGTTGGAGGGCGGGCACTTGAGATGCCTGTTACTGCACCAGCCCTCCAGGAGTGTCTCACCTAGTTTCTGAGCATGTTCTACACCTTGGCTCAGGCAGGATTGATACCACTTGCTCCTGCCATATATCAGGCCAGGGGAGGAGCATAGACTCTCGCCGCCCGTATCCCAGAGCAGCGGGTCTAGGTAGACCAGGTTCCTAAGGTTATACCGATGCAGCCGGTAGCTCCAGTTCAGCCCGAGGTTAGGGCAGCCGTTTCTAAGGGGTAGCAGCTCACGCTTGAGAGGTACAGGAAGTAACACCCTCCTACTTTTAGTGGCTTAGTGTTAGAGGATGCCCATGGTTTTCTTGAGGAGTGTCACCGTATCCTCTGTACTATGGGTGCTGCGGAGTCTACTGGTATTTATTTCAGTGCGTTCTAGCTTAGAGGAGTGCCCTATCAGTGGTGGTGAGAATATAAGTTGGGTAGTCCGGCCGAGGTAGCTTCATTCACTTGGACTCATTTCTCAGATATGTTCTTCAGGGAGTATGTCCCCCCGAGTCTTAGAGATGCATGGCGTACAGAGTTTGAGCAGTTGCGCCAGGGTTCTATGACCATGTCAGAGTATGCGGTCCGATTCAGTGATTTGGCCAGGCATGCACCAGCCTTGGTTGCTACTGTTCGGGAGTGGGTTCATCGATTTATTGAGGGGCTCAACCTTAGTATCAGATTTAGCATGGCCCGAGCGTTTGAGATGGACATCGCATACTAGCAGGTAGTGGGGATTGCTAGGATATTGGAGGGTATATTGACTCGGGAGAGGGAGGAGAGAGGCCAAGAGGTCTCGACAGTCTGGGACATATAGTGGTACTCATGCCCCAGCTACAGCTCGTCAAGGTAGGGTCTATGAGGGTCGCCCTGTTCATTCAACACTTCCAGCCGCCAGCGGTACTCCGACCATTCCTAGGCCTCAGGCTCCTTATTATGGACCGCTATTGTTTAGTGCACATCCTGCATGGGGTACTTTCAGCAGTCAGTCCAGCCGATCAGGCCCGAGCCAGTCACTTCAGCCATGTCCTCCAAGAGCTTATATTGAGTGTGGTGGCACTCGTCATGTGGTGAGGGATTGCCCCTGACTCAGGAGGGGTGCACCTCCACAAACCACTCAGGCACCGCGTGCTCCACCGGGTCCTCAGGCTATGGTTACAACTCCAACTACCACTCCACCTGCGCAACCAGCTCGAGGTGGAGGTCGGACAGGTATAGGTCGCCCTCGAGAGGGAGGCCAGGCTAGATATTATGCCCTTCCTGCTAGGACAGAGGCAGTTGCATCCGATTCTGTCATCACAGGTATTGTTCCGGTAGGTCATAGAGATGATTCAGTCTTATTTGATCCAGACTCCACTTATTCCTATGTGTCATCTTATTTTGTTCCATATTTGGGTGTATCCCGTGATTCTTTGAGTTCTCATGTCTATGTGTCTACACCCATAAGAGGTTCTATTATTGTTGACCGTGTGTAGCGGTTGTGTTTGGTCGTTCTTAGTGGTTTTGAGACCAGAGCCGAATTATTATTACTCAGTATAGTGGATTTTGATGTTATTTTGGGCATGGACTAGTTGTCGCCTTATCACGCTATCCTTGATTATCACTCCAAGAAGGTAACGTTGGCTATGCCAAGTCTACCATGGCTAGAGTGGAAAGGTACCTTAGATTATGTTCCTAGCAGTGTTGTCTCATTTCTAAAGGCTTAGCAGATGGTTGAGAAGGGGTGTGATGCATATCTGGCACATGTGAGGGATGTTAGTGCTGGTACTCAACCGTCGAGTCAGTTTCGGTAGTGAGGGATTATTCAAACATATTTCCGACGGATCTTCCGAGCATGTCGCCTAACAGAGATATCGACTTTGGCATTGATTTGTTACCGGACACTCAACCCATTTCTATTCCACCCTATCGTATGGCCCCAACAGAGCCGAAAGAGTTAAAGGAACAATTGCAAGAGTTGCTTGATAAGGGCTTCATTCATCCCAGTGGGTCTTCTTGGGGAGCTCCTGTCTTGTTTGTAAAGAAGAAGGATAGTTCTATGCGAATGTGTATTGATTATCACAAGTTGAACAAGGTTATAGTGAAGAACATGTATCCATTACCACGTATTGATGACCTATTTGATCAAATCCAGGGTGCCAGAGTGTTCTCTACGATGGAGTTGCATTCAAGCTATCATCAGTTGAAGATTCGGGAGCCAGATATCCCAAAGACTGCTTTTAGGACTCGGTATGGTCATTATAAGTTTCTTGGGATGTCTTTTGGGCTGACCAACGCCCTAGAAATATTCATGCACTTGATGAATAGTGTATTTTAGCCCTATCTTGACTCTTTCGACATTGTGTTTATTGACGAAATTCTGGTGTACTCCCGGAGCCAGGAGGATCATGAGCAGATTCTAAGGACTGTGCTTCATACCTTGAGAGAAAAGAAGTTGTATGCAAAGTTTTCGAAGTGTGAATTCTGGCTAGATGCAGTGGCATTTTTGGGTCATGTAGTATCGAGTGAGGGGATCAAGGTAGATCCGAAGAAGATTGAAGTAGTGCAGAGTTGGCCTAGACCATCCTCAACTACGGAGATCTAGAGCTTTCTTGGCTTGGCGGGGTATTACCGTCGATTTATATAGGGTTTCTCGTCTATTGTAGCACCTATGACTAGATTGACCCAGAAGGGTGCTCCATTCAATTGGACCGAGGAGTGTGAGGATAGCTTTCAAAAGCTCAAGACTACTTTGACTACAACCCTAGTGTTGGTGTTTCCTATTGGTTCGGGGTCCTATACGGTGAATTGTGATATGTCACGCATTGGTCTCGGTGCAGTGTTTATGCAAGACGGTTGGGTGATTGCTTACACGTCTAGACATATGAAGGTGCATGAGAAGAACTATCCTATCCACGAACTCGAGTTAGTAGCTATTGTTCATGCCTTGAAGAGCTGGCGACACTATTTTTATGGTGTCCCTTGTGAGGTCTACATCGATCATCGGAGTCTACAACATCTGTTTAAATAGAAGGATCATAACTTGCGGCAATGGTGATGGTTGGAGCTGCTTAAGGATTATGACATCACCATTCTCTATCATCTTGGGAATCCAATGTGGTAGCCTATGCCTTGAGTCACAAGGTGGAGAGTTTGGGTAGTTTAGCATATCTACCAGTAGCAGAGAGGCCTTTAGCCTTGGATGTTCAGGCCTTGGCCAACCAGTTTGTCAGATTGGATGTTTCTGAGACGTGCAGGGTTTTGGCTTGTGTGGCTTCTCAGTCTTCTCTTTATGATCGTATCAGATAGTCTCAATATGATGATCCCCATCTGCTTGTCCTTAAGGACACAGTTCAGCAGGTAATTCCAAAGAGGTCATTATTGGATAAGACGGGGTATTATGGATGCAGGGCAAGCTATGTGTTCCCAATGTAGATGGTTGCATGAGTTGATTCTCCAGGAGGCTCACAATTTACGGTACTCAATTCATCAAGGTGCCGCATAGATGTATCAGGATTTGATACAGCACTATTGGTGGAGGTAGATGAAGAAGGACATAGTGGAATATGTAGCTTGGTGCCTAAATTGTCAGCATGTAAATTATGAGCATCAGCGACAAAGTGGACTGCTTCAGAAGATAGATATTCTGGAGTGGAAATGGGAGCAGATCACTATGGATTTCATAGTTGGGCTCCCGCAGACTTAGAGAAAGTTTAATACAGTTTGAGTGATTGTGGATAGATTGACCAAGTCAAGTCATTTAATTCATGTGGTTACTACTTACTCTTCGGAGCAGCTGGCTCAGGTTTACATTCGCGAGATTGTCAAGATTCATGGCGTGCCGGTATCTATCATCTCTGACTGGGGTATGCAATTTACATCATGGTTCTGGAGAGTCGTACAACATGAGTTGGGTACTCAGGTGGAGTTGAGTACAATATTTCACCCTCAGATAGACGGACAGTCTGAGCGCACTATTCAGATATTGGTGGATATGCTTCATGCGTGGGTGATGGATTTTGGGGGTTCTTGTGATCAGTTCTTGCCACTTGCCGAGTTTGCATACAACATCTGTTATCAGGCGAGCATTCAGATGGCCACGTATGAGGATTTGTATGGTAGATGGTGTCGGTCTCCAATGGGTTGGTTCGAGTCGGGCGAGGCTAGGATATTAGGTACAGACTTGGTGCAGGATGCTTTGGAAAAGGTTAAAGTGATTCAGGATCGACTTCGTACAACCTAATACAGGATCAAATGTTATGCGGATTGGAAGGTACGCGACGTTGCATTCATGATTAGGGAGCGGATCTTGCTCCGAGTTTCTCCTATGAAGGGTGTTATGAGGTTCATGAGGAAGGGCAAGTCGAGCCCTAGATATATCAGGCCTTTTGAGATTCCTGAGAGGGTTGGAGAGGTGGCTTATAGACTTGCACTACCACCTAGTCTCTCTGCAGTTCATCTAGTGTTCCATGTTTCCATGCTCCGGAAGTATCAAGGTAATCCATCTCATGTGTTAGACTTCAGTTCAGTCCAGTTGGACAAGGATCTATCTTATGTTGAGGAGCCTGTAGTCTTTTTTGGCAGGTAGGTTTGAAAGTTAAGGTCAAAGAACTTCGCACCAGTGAAGGTTCAGTGGAGGGGTCATCCGGTCGAGGAGGTGACTTAGGAGACCGATCATGATATGCATAACCGTTATCCTCATCTTTTCACCACTTCAGGTATGTCTCTATACTCGTTCGAGGAAGAACGTTTGTTTTAAGAGGGGGAGGATGTTATGATCCGGCCGGTTGTTTTGATAGTATTAGCCCCGAACCCCTATTTACTGCTCCCTTTATTTCATTATGTGGTTACGTGACTTGCCGGGAGGTTTGGTTTTTAGTTTCAGAGTGAAATGGGACACAAAGTCTCTAATATAGAAGTTTAAGTCGTAGGAATTTTATCGTAGTTTGATTTAGTGAAGACGACTCCGAATGGGATTTTGACGGTTCCAATAACTCTGTAGGGTGATTTTGGTCTTAGAAGCATGTCTAGATGTTGATTAGGAGGTTCGTAGGTCATTTCGCCGTTGATTGACGAAAGTTGGAAAATATGATGATTTTCAGAAAGTTTGACCGATAGTGGACTTTTGATATCGAGGTTGTATTCCGATTCCGGAAGTTGGAGTAGGTCCGTAATGTTAATTGTGACTTGTGTGCAAAATTTGAGGTCAATCAGACTTTATTTTATATATTTTGGCATCATATGTAGAAGTTAGAAGTTCTAAAGTTCATTAGGTTTGAATCAATGTGCAATTAGTATTTTTAGCGTTGTTTGATATGATTTAAAGGCTCAACTAAGTCCGTGTGTTATTTTAGGACTTGTTGGTATATTCAGACAGGGTCTCAGGGGACCCGGGTGTGATTCAGATTTGAATCCGGAACAAAATTGGACTTGGTGCACTGCTGAAGCTTGGCAATATCTGGCGCAATCGCACCTGCGCACTTTGGGCCGCAGGTGCGGCACCACAGAAGCGGACCTGGAGCAACAAAAGTGGTTTCTTGCCTGCCTAGCTAGGACCGCAGATGCGGCCAGAGTTTCGCAGAAGAGGATTCACACATGCTATTGGGGAAGCGCAGAAGCGGAAAGTCCAGGAAGCACTGGTGAGCGTAGAAGCGGAAGCGCATATGCGGCTGTCTCTTCACAGAAGCGCAAGTGCAGGTGCGCTTAGGGTTCTTCAAAAGCGCGTTTTCATGGCCAAAGTGATGCTCGCACGTGCGATGGAAATTTTGCAGCTGTGGAGCCGCAGATGCGACTATGGCCTCGCAAAAGCGGAAGTGCTGGACAAAAGGTTTAATATCGATGGTTTGCCATTTTCTTCACATTGTGAATATAGAGCTCGGATTGAAGCAAACATTTGAGATATGTTTAGAGGAAACATTTGGGTAAGGATTCTTGACTCGTTTGTGATTAATTCTCACTAATCTATCATTAATTTCTTCATTTAATTCAGGATTTGGGTTGAGAAATTTGGGGAAAAGGTGGAAAAATCCTTAGGCTAAAATTTGAGGTTTTGATCGAGCTTTTTGTATCGGATTTGAATAATTTTAGTATGGGTGAAATCGATATCGAAAGGGTGTTCTTATTTTGTGATTTTTACCCGATTCCGAGACGTGGCCCCGGGTCGACTTTTTGGGGCGATTTTTATTTTTCTTAAAGTCGTAGATTTATTATTTAAATTAGTTTCTTATAGTTATATTTATAGTATGTAATGTTTTTGGCTAGATTCGAGCCGATCGGAGTTGGAAGGCTAGGGAAAGGCATTATTATTGATTGATTGAGCGAGATTTGAGGTAAGTGACTTGTCTAACCTTGTGTAGGGAAACTCCCCTTAGGTTTTGGTACTGTTATGGTATTTGAAATACCTGAAGGCCGTGTAAGTGAGGTGACAAGTGCGTACTTGGATTAAATGTTAAAAATCTGGTTCTTGCTAAGTAGTTTCCTTTTTAATTCCTTGACTGAGTTACTCTAGCATGTGTAGTCATCACGTTTAGCCTAATGTAACAACCCGACAGGTTGATCTGGGCTCGAGCTCGTCGTCCTACGGTTTGAGGCCTTGCGTAACTTCACTTTAGGTATTATGACTTGTACGTGTAGTCAGAATTGAAGTTTGGAAGTTTAGAGTTGATTTGGAAAGAAAATTGTTATTTCAGAAGCTTTAAGTTGGAAAATAGACTAAGGTTTTACTTTTGAGCAAAAGACCTCGAAATCGGGATTTGAAAGTTCCAATAGGTTCGTATGATGATTTCAGACTTGGGCATATATTCAGGTTGAGTATCGGACCATCTGGGAGCATTTCAGCGCCTATTATGGAAGGTTGGCATTTTGGAAGTTTAATAAATTATTAAGTTTGATTTGAAATGAATTTTGATGTTATCAATGCCCGTTCAGAGTTCCAGGCCTTGGAATAGGTTCGTATCGTGGTTTGTGACTTGCACTGAAAGTTTGGTGTCATTCTGAGGAGTTTGAGTATAATTCGGATGCGTTCAACGAATTTTGAAGGTTGAAAAGTCAAAAGTAAGGTTTTGACCGTGGATTTCTAATTTTGATGTTGTTTGATGTGATTCGAGTGTATCGTGTTGTGGGATGTGTTGGTAGTTTGGACGGGGTCGCGGAGGACTCGGGTGCGAATCAGATTGGAAATGGATCGAATTTGGACTTGGCATAACTGCTGAATCTTAAGGCTTCTGGTGCGATCGCACCTGCGAGGTTATGGCCACAGGTGCGAGATTGCAGAAGCGGCCCAGTGGTCACAGAAGCGGTAGGGTGTGAGGCTGGATGGGATTCGCAGGTTCGAGAAATTTGCCGCATCTGTGGGATTTTGCAGATGCGGGGGGAGAAGCGCAAAAGTGGAAGTGGTCTGGGTTGGATGATCGCAAGTGCGAGTGTTGTAGCGCACCTGAGGAGCCATAGGTGTAGTCATGGGCGCGCATGTGCGGAGTGGTGCTTGAGTTGGTGAGTGTGTAGGTGCGGAGGATTTCCACAGAAGTGGATGCGCATCTGCGGTTGGATGGTCGCAGAAGCAGAAAAAGCTAGCCTTGGGGGAAGCCGCATCTGTGAGGAAGTTTCCGCAGAAGCGGAGCCGCAGAAGGGGCTACTATTCCGCAGGTGCGGGAGAAGCGCTAGGCAGAAATGATTTTTTATACGGGATTTGGCCCATTTTCTTTCATTATCTCTTGGCTTAGGCGAGTTTTGGACAACTTCAAGTGGATATTTTCATCATCTATGTCAAGGTAAGTAATTCCCACGTATTGTGAGTTAAATACATAGTTTATATGTGGATTTGAACATGGAAATGAGTAGACATTTGTGATTTTGGTAGGAAACATAGAAATCGGTATTTTTAGATTTTTTCCATGAAATTGGAAATAAATCATATATCTGGGTTCAAAATATTATGGGTAAAGTTTATCTTCAAGAAATTTCGGAATCCGGGCACGTGGGCCTGAGGGTCGACTTTATTGACTTTTATAGCGGAGTTGGGGATTGTTATGAATTGATTAATTATGGGTAATAGAGTGTATATATATATATATATATATATATATATATATTAATTTGCACATTTGTTTGACTAGTTTTGGAGAGAGAGCATCAGTTTGAGGTGTTTGAGAGGTGTTGGAGCCGGTCATGGAATTTCGGAGCAAGGTAACTCTCTTGTCTAACCTTGTGAGGGGAGAAACTATACCCTAGGTGATATTTATTGTTATGTGAAACTAGTTGTGGGTGCTACGTATGCACGGGGTGACGAGAGTCCGTATGTAGCTAAAGCAGGTTTATCTCCGGGTAGACTTAGGGCTTTGTCATGTAATAATTGAGTTATTTGAACTCGTTCTGCTGGCTTAATTAATTAAAGTTATAACTGAATTTGATTTAGAAATAAATATATGTATACTAGGCCGGGCCTTAACACTTTGAGTTTTGGACGATTTATTTGAGAAACGGTAAAGATTATAATTATTTTTTGCTTATGTACTTATTGTAAGCACGCGTCTCGTAATTCGTAACTCCCTTCCTTTCTTGTGGAGCAGGCCAAATGTCTTGACAGTATAATAGATGTATATATGGTTCGTGTTGCTCGACCCTCGGCAGTGTACACATTATTCTGGATCGGGCCGAACGACCTCGGCATAATCGTGCGTTATATCGCTAGTGGTCCGATATTCACGGGATAAACGTTCCACTGATGCCCGACATTTTTATTGTAGTCCTTATTTCTTTGATATTGACACTTGGCATTATCTGAGCTATTAAGGTAGAATACAAGATCGAGAAATTTATACTTTAAAAGAAATATTTAGAAGATTATGAATTTACAGATTTATCCCACTATCGCTGTGCACTTCATATCTGTTATGAATTATTATATTATTTTATTAGACCTCTAGTAAGTGTCGATGTCGTTCCCTTGTCACTACTTCTCCGGAGTTAGGCTAGATACTTACTGGATACGCGTTGATTTACGTACTCATGCTGCACTTCTGCAGTAAATGTGCAAGATATAATAGGTTCATTTGGTGGTCATCTTCGCGCGTAGGCGCATCTATTGAGGAGACTTTATGTGAGCTGCAACCCAGGCTATGCATCGCAGTACACCGAGTCTCTATCGTACTATTTATTTTATCCTGTCTTATTTACATTTTGGACAAATATTGTATTATTATTGTACTCCTTAGAAAATGCCGATGCACTTGTGACACTACGTTTTGGGGTTATACTAGTTGATACTTAGGGTTTCGTATATTATTATCGACTTTCATTTCTTTTATAAATTATCAATGTTGTACGTTCCCGTAATTTAGAACTGTAAATCTCCTTATCTTATTAAATTTGTGATTTCGAAAGTAATAATATGAGCAATCAAATTGGTAAATCACCGTTAGCTTGCCTGACGGCAGCGTTAGGTGCCATCACGACCTATAGTGGATTTTGGGTCGTGACAAGAAAAATTCTATTCTATTGTAATTGTATTAATTTTTATATAAATATTGTATGAAAGTTCTATACATGTCTCAAAATTGTACTAAAGTTTTGTTATAGTTTACGAAAGTTATTTTTAAATTGTATAATATTGTAGTTATATTATTTTTGTATCAATGTTATATGAAAGTTATAAATTGCATTACCCAATATCAGTACATAAATAAATTTCATGTTCCTAAAACAAATGACCCAAAATTGATGATAATTTTTCAGTCCTCACGATTTCGTTTGAATCGCTAAATTTCCCTCCCTCATATATATGGAGGGTACTTTACGATCTACAAATCAATGGCAACAATTGAAATATGTGGCATTTCATAATAAGTGATGGCAACAATATGTTGCATAAATTGGCAGCAAATTAAAAGACGAGGAAGACAGTAGAAGAGGAGGGAGATGGGAGAGGAGAAAAAAAAGAAAGAAAAACGGCATAATTGAATCCCTTAATTGAACACATTAATCATTGTTTGAGAGCCTTTTAAGTGGAAATATATATCTGCTATGAACAATATACAGTTAGCGGGTAAATAATAAGCTTTAGAAAACTTTGATAAATAAGTTTGACTAATGGTATAGGAACGGAAAATCCATTCGAGTTTGCTTTGGGCTTTATTTGAGTTACTAATTTTTATGGGCGATAAGCAGTGACGGACTCATGATTTTATATATGCGGGTTCAGTCAAAGAACATAGTAGCCTCTTGTATAAGCGAAACTGGTAAATAAAATTTGTTTACTACTCAATTCTGTTCATCGTGTGACCTCAAAATAAAGTCATTGGCGCTCTTTTTTTTTAAAAATCAAAGTTGGGAATTATATAAAAAAAACTATTTAGTTCTAATTTTTAGAATTTTATCTATATATTAACAAAGTTTACTAATTTTTACAAAATAATATTTAAATAGCTGAAAAATCTTATAACTCTAAGAAATTTAACATATAAGTATTTACAAACAAAAAATGTAAAAAAAGGGAGTTATGAACTAAACTAATTGATATAAACGTTCAAAGTAAAAGAGATTATACACCAAACTAAATTTTTTACAAATTAACAATTTCAACATATATAAAGTAAACTATATTAAATTAGAAAACTACAAATATTCTCAACAAAGTACTCTCATGTTTTAGCAGAAATTATGAAAGAGAACCAAATTGTCACGACCCAATTTCAACTATAGGGCGTGATGGCGCCCAACATCGCCGTTAGGCAAGCCAACTATGAACTATCAATTTAATCATTCATTTTATTATTTCTGAAATCATACGTTTTATTAAATAAAGAATTCAATGAATTTAAAAATCACGAATACTTAAAATATTGGTAAGATATAAAATAAAAGATGACAATATCAAACCGAACCATAAACAACCACTAGAGTATCCCAAAATCCGATATCACAAGTACATGAGCATCTAGTAAGAAGTACAATAGCTATACAACATCTGTCTGGAATACAAAATAGATAGGATAAAGTAAATAATTATGATGGAGACTCTGTATGCTGTGATTCATACCATGGAATACAACTCGCCATAAAGTCCCCTCAGCAGCTGCGCATACACGCCCAAATGACCATCAAATGAACCTGTCAGATCCTGCACATTTAGTGCACACGTGTAGCATGAGTATGTATATCAACGCATACCCAGTAAGTATCTAGCCTAAACTAGAAGAAGTAGTGACAAGAGCTCGACATCGACACTTACTAGTGATCCAATAAATAAGATGCAGGAACCATAAGAAGGCATGAAATACAACATGATCAATAGAATTAGAAACATTAATCATACTGACTTTCTCTGATGCGCTCTCATACTGACTTTCTCTGATGCGCTCATACAAAGAAGACCGAGAGATCGTGCAAGCTAGAATACGATTGGGCTCCGAAACATCTAACCTCACGAACGGATTGGCCAAAGCCTGAATATTTGATGCTAGCGGCCTCTCACCAACTGGATTAGATGCAAGGCTAGCTATACTTACCCCCTTCCTACTCAAGGCATCGGCCACCACATTGGCCTTCCCGGGATGATACAAAATGTTGATATCATAGTCTTTCAACATCTCCAACCACCTCCCCTGCCTCAAGTTAAGATCCTTTTTCTTGAACAAATACTGTAGACTCTGATGATCCGTGAAGACTTCGCACGACATGACGTAAAGATAGTGCCTCCAAATCTTTCGAGCATGGACAATGGCTGCCAACTCTAAGTCATGAACATGGTAATTATTCTCATGAACCTTCAACCGTCGTGACACATATGCAATACTGCACCGATCCCAATGCGAGATGCATCCCAATACACCGTGTAGGATCCTGAACCTATGGGCAACACCAACACTGGCGCCGTAGTTAAAGTAGTCTTAAGCTTCTGAAAGCTCAACTCCGACTCAGCCGACCATCTGAATGGGGAACCCTTCTGGGTCAATCTTCAATGTGGCTGTTATTGATGAAAACCCCTCCACGAACCGATGATAATAACTCACCAAACCCAGGAAATTTCGGATCTGTAGCTGAAGTAGGTCTCGATTATGCCCTTTGCCGATACAACATGCCCCAAAAAGGCGACCGAGTCTAACTAAAACTCACAATTTGAAAACTTGGCATATAACTGACTATCTCTCAGAGTCAGAAGTACAATCCAAAGATACTGATCAAGCTCCTCTCGACTGATCGAGTATATCAAGATATCATCAATGAATACGATCACAAAAGAATCCAAATATGGCTTGAATACCCGGTTCATCAAATCCATAAATAATGCTGGGGCATTTGTCAACCCAAATGACATCACTAGGAACTCATAATGCCCATACCGAGTCCGAAAAGCTATCTTAGGGACATCCGCTGCCCTAATCTTCAACTGATGGTAGCCAAACCTCAAATCAATCTTCGAAAACACCTTGGCACCCAGAAACTGATCAAATAAGTCATCAATCTTTGGCAACGGATACTTGTTCTTGAAAGTGGGTTTATTTAACTGCTGATAGTCTATACACATCCTTATCGACCCATCTTTCTCCTTCACGAACAATACAGGTGCACCCCAGGGCGAGACACTAGGTCTAATGAATTCCTTATCAAGCAAATCTTGCAACTGCTCCTTCAATTCTTTCAACTCCGGTGGGGCTATACGGTATGGTGAAATAGAAATGGGCTGAGTGCCCGGAGCCAAATCAATACAGAAGTCAATATCCCTGTCATGTGGCATCCCCGACAGATCTGCGAGAAATACCTCTTGAAACCCGCGCACAATAGGTACTGAATCCATGGAAGGAACCTAGGTACTCGAATCACGAACATAGGCCACATATGCTACACATCCCTTCTCGACAATACGTCGAGCCTTCTCATAAGAAATGACCCTGCTGGTATAATGGCCAGGAGTCCCTCTCCACTCTAATCGAGGAAACCCCGACATGTCTAAGGTCACCGTCTAGGCATGACAATCCAATTTAGCATGACAAGGTGACAACCAATCCATAACCAAGAAAACATCAAAAATCTACCATATCAGGAAGTAGAAGATCTATGCTAGTCTCAAGACTCCCAATTGTAATCACACATGAGAGATAGACATGATCTACAATGATAGAATCTCCCACATGCATGGACACATACACATGAGCACTCAAAGAATCACGAGGCACAACCAGATATAAAGCAAAATAGGATGCCACGTAGGAACAAGCAGAGCCCGAATCAAATAGAACTGAAGAATATCTATGGCAAACTGGAACAATACCTGTGATAACGTCGTCAGATGATTCGGTGTCTGGTCTAGCCGGAAAAGCATAAAATTAGGGCTGGGCCCCACCACTCTAACCTACGCCTCTACGACGATCCCTAGTTGGCTGACCTCACTTCTAACAGCCCAACCTCTACCTCTAACATCCTGACCTCCACCTCTAGCTGCCTGGCCCCTCCCTTTAGCTAGCTGAGTGGGTGGTGGAGCAACCAGTGCCGGGACCATGGAACGAGAACTCTTTTGTGGAATGCCGCCCAACAATCTCGGGCAAAACCTCTTAATGTGACTGGTACCTCCACACTCAAAACATCCACCATGCTGTTGTGTATGCTTGAGCCTAAGCTGACCAAAATGTGCCGGTTAACCACAGTGATAGCTTTGAATTTGAAGCACACTGATAGGAGCACATGGTGCACTATAAGCTGGCTGCCCAGAATGAGGTGCATAAGGACCACGACTCCCTGAAGCACTGTGAGATGCCTGAAGCGCTGACTGTAATGACTTGGGAGGATGGCCTCTACCAAAGGTACACCTGCCTCCAGATTAGGCACCACTGAAACTACCTGAATGACGAGGCTTCTTATCAGACACCGGCCCCCTCTCCTAACCACGAACCATCTCGATCCGTCTAGCAATATCTATGTCCCTCTGGAAAGTAATATCATCTCCAGTCTCTTTGGCCACCTGTAGCCTGATAGTAAATGTGAGCCCATCAATGAATCTCCTCACTCTCTCCCTCTCAATAAGGAGCAAGATAATGGCATGGCGAGCTAGGTCCACAAAATGAGTCTCGTACTTGGAAACATTCATACTACCCTATTGAAGACGCTCAAACTGCCTGCAGTAATCCTCTCTCAGAGTGACAAAGATGAACTTCTATAGATATAGCTATGAAAACTAATCCCAGATAAGTGCAGGCGAACCAGTTGGTCTAGTGCACATATAATCTCTCCACCACCTCTTGGCTGAACCAGTCATCTAAAACACTACAAAGTCGACCCCATTGGTCTCAACTATACCCATGTTTCGCAACACCTCATGGCAACGGTCTAGATAATCATGTGGATCCTCAGAAGGAGCACCACTGAAATGAATATGAAAGAGCTTGGTAATATTGTCCAACCTCAAAAAAGCCTCAGAAGACATAGCAGGCCTATCACCGACTAGTGCCGCAACAACCGGCTGACCACCCTAACTAGCGGGATTGCTGGAGTATGATATAGGATAACCACTACTCCGGAGTGTGAGTGGCAGGAGTCTGTGCTCCTCCCCAAACCCGAGAGATGGCTGGTGCCACAGGGAATGCACCGGTCTGGGCCACACTCTCCATAAGGCCTACCCAGCGGACTAGAGCGTCCTGAAGCACTGGAGTGGCTATGAACCCCTCCGGGACTTGAGCTGGTCTGATGGGCACGGTCTGAGCTCGGACTTCCTCCTCTTGATCAATCGGAGGCTTAATTGCTGGTGTTGCTGCTCTAGCTCTAGGTTGAGCTCGGCCTCTAGCTCGATCTCGACCTCGACCTCTACCCTAGGTAGTATTTGACACATGGTGCTCCAGATCCTGTCCGACTGTAGATGCTGTGCATGTACTCGCCATCTCGGAGAGAACAAGAATATAATGGTTCACTTATCAATGATAGAATAAAATCACACGATAGAGAAGGAAAGAAGTGAAATTTTTCCTAAACTCCATAGCCTCTGGAAGATAAGTAAAAAACGTCTCCGTACCGACCCTGCATACTCTACAAAGCTTGCTCGTGATGCGTGAGACCTAGGCAACCTAGTGCTCTAATACCAACTTGTCACAATCCGTAATTTCCACCCTCGAAACCGTGATGGCGCCTAACATTTCACTTGCTAGGTAAGCCAATGTTAGAAATAATCTTTAGCCATTTTAACAAATCAAATTAAATGATAACCAAGAAACTGAATAAAATTAAAATAGAGTGAGTAAACCAAAATAATAGTAATGTGTAGATACAATCCCAGAACCGGCGTCACAAGTACACAAACGACTAGATTACTACAAATAAAAATCTGAATGAAGGCATAACTATCTGAATAAAGTAAACCGCTAGAGTGATGTAGTAGGGGACTTCAGGGTTGCGAACTCCACACAGTTTTACCTTATGTCTCCGTCAGGTACCGTATTCGAGCAATCTATTGACCGCCACTGGGACCGACTCCAAAATCTACGCAAGAAATACAGAGTGTAGTGTGAGTACAACCGACCCCATGTACTCTATAAGTGTCTAGCCTAACCTAGACAAAGTAGTGACGAAGCTAAGGCAGGTCACATACAATATCTCTACGCAGTATGATAATAATAATAATAATAGGAAAAGAAAACAGGAGAGGTAAGGCAGTCAACTTATAAAAAAGAATTTAACTATTGTAATTAGGGAACCCAAAATAACCGATCTCATAATTTCATGTAGCAACACTAGAAATCAACAAAATAACAATAATGAATACAAAACACACAATATGTTGCAACGCGCAACCCAATCCCACCGTACAAACACAATCCTTCCTTATTTTACCATATCAATATCAAGAATAACATATGAAACCTGTTACGGCGCGCAACCTGATCCCACCTTATCATTATCAAAATCCTCACTTATTTAATCATATCAATATCAAATCACATGTAAAATTCATTGCGCACGCAACCCGATCCCACTATATCAATATCAAAATCCTCCCTTATTCCACCATATCACAACCTTTGCGGCGTGCAACCCTATCCATAAACAAATTCAATTAGTGTAATCAATCCAAAAACTCAATCCACAAGAATCTCTACGATTAAAAGAATATGAAAGCAAAGCAATAAAGGAACCTGATACCAAATCAAGGAATGCTACAAGTAATACAAAGCAACAAGACAAGCCAAATATATGACAATTAAAGTATACAAGTAAGACAATTAAGGCGAGTAGCAATTAATGATGTAATCATGGAAGAAATGGACATTTCAATACAAGAGTAACTAATTACAAATAACAAGTTACGGCATAGAAATCAAGTAAAACATGTAACAGTTAAGACATGAAATAAGATATTTAATGAAATACGGAAAAGTATGGAAACAATTATTTTGACGTCGTATATACACTTGTCACCTTTCATATACTTCGTTACACACGTAATTCACATAACATATAGCTCAAGGGTGCCTAATTCTCTCAAATCAAGGTTAGACCCAATACTTACCTCGCTCCGCAATCAAATCAAAGTTCAACCGGGGCCTTTTCTCTAAAATCCGCCTCCAAACCAATCGAATCTAACCAAAATTAACTTAATATTACCAAACAATGTTAGGGAAATCAATTACAACAGAAAAAGCAAATATCTTTACACTTTTCCCATAAAGTCAACAAAAATCAACCCCGAGCCCACTTGGTCAAAATCCGAGATTCAGACCAAAACCCGATTACACATTCAAAGTAATTATGTAATTACTTTCAAAATACGACGTCAATTTGAGGTCTAAATCTCTCAAATCCCTAATTTTCTACCTTAAAAGAGCATAAATTAAGGTTAGAAATCAATGGGTGTTGATGGAAATGGAAGAAAATGAATGTATACTAACCTACGAAGTGGGGATGAAAGTTTTGTTCAAAATCGCCTCTAGGCCGAGCTCTAATGTGAAGAAAGTGAAAAATGAAGAAAATCCCATCTTTTGAACATTTAAATCACTGGGCGTTAAGCCTTCTTCACGTTCGCGAAAGGCCTAACGCGATCGCGATGTGCAACGGCCCAAGTGGCCTTCGCGTTCACAAGGAACACTACACGTTAGGAATGGCCTGTCCCCCTGGCCTTCGCATTCATGAGTCTGGGCTCGCGTTCGCGTATAAGTACTGGCCCACTGCCCTAGAGTCCCATAAACCTTCGCGTTCGCGAGGGGTAAGCCCCCCAATGTTTTGCGTTCGTGACCAGTTCCCCGCGTTCATGTAGAAGATAATACATCCCATCCCAGATTACTCATCGCGATCGTGGGAGTATCTTCGCAACCGCGAAGAAGGATACACCAGACATCCGTAGTCTCAAAACCAGCAATAGCCTAAGTCCAAAAATCACTATGCAGCCTATCCAAATCTCACCTGTGTCCCTTAGTCTCCAAACAAAACATGCACAGAAGTGTAATACCAGCATACAAATATGCTCGCGATCAAAACACCAAAATAACACCTAGAACTACGAATCGAACATCAAAATAAATGATATTTTCAAAGAAACTCAAGAACATGCAATTTTACAATCGGATGTTCGAATCACATCAAATCAACTCCGTTTTGTACCAAATTGGAAGACAAGTCATAAATAGTAAAATAAACCTATACCAAGTTCCGAAACCGAAATCCAAACCCGGTAGCAACAAAGTCAACCTACGGTCAAACTTAGGAATTCTTTTAGCCTTCAAATTACTAGTTTTTAACAAATTAAGCTAAATCAAGTTAGAGACTTCCGAATTCGATTCCCGGTATACGTCTAAGTCCCAAATCTTGATAAGGACCCACTAGGGCGGTCAAAATACTGATCCGGGTCTGTTTACACAAAAATATTGACCGTAATCTACTCAATTTATTTTTAAGGCTAAATTGCATATTTTTATCATTTTTTTACATAACAATTTTCCAAAAAAGATACGGATTGCGCACACAAATTGAGAAAGGCTAAACGGAGCTATTCAAGGTCTCACAACACAAAAATGAGGGCTAAAACTCAAGTGACCAATCAGGAAATCACAATTTGTTCAATAGGTGTGAGGTTTGAATTGTGAAATTGTATGTAATAAAGTACTTAGGAAGGTATAGTGGCTATATATAAATGTATCCTACCCCTCTCGCAACCCACATTTAAATAAAGTCCTACTTGATCCTTGACTGAGTGAGCTTGAATTAGTAAAGTATTATGATAAGTGGGGATTTTGACTACTTATTTACACCTTTTTGCTTTTGTTTTACTCCGAAAGTATTTATTTATGTTCCTGAAACTATTGAAAGTGTGCAAATTGCAGGAATGTTTGAAGTTTGGTCTCCCATAATGAAATCCGACTCAATAAGGAGTGTTCCGAATCACAAGGAAAGAATGGGCGCAGAACTAAAGAAGTGTGGTCAGCAAAAGAATTTTTGTGGCCGCAGAAGAAAGTGCAAATCGTAGAATTCCATCTACGACCGCAAATCAAGTGAAAGCGTCCAACATGAATTTGGCCAATGTGTGTACATCACATGAATTGTGCCGCCGTAGAACAAGGTCTGCACTGACAAATGATTCAAAGTTCAAAGAGTGCAAAATACCAAGTCCCGAAGCCTTGCTGAAGTGCGGACCGCACAAGAATTGTACGGCCGCAGAAGATGCTCCGCAGCCGCAATCCATAATTGTCCGGCTGCAGAATTCAAGATCTTGCCAACTGAAGAAATCAGGGGACCACACATGGATTTGTGCAGCTGTATAACCTCCCGAGAGGCATTTTTTTCATTGAATTTTGGACCACTATAAATAGATGAGTTTCACATTTTTAGGTCAAGTTTCAAAGTTTGAGCTACTGTAGCCGTTACATTTTTCCGTTTTTGTAAGTTTGTGACTATTTGAGTGTGTAAATATTATATTTTATCATTTTAATCTTAGATTCTGAGTTTAATTAGTATTCCTTCTTTATTTTCTTCAATTCTTACTATGAGCCTCTAGATTCTTATTAGGGTTGTGACCCTATCCTAGTGTGTAAAACTTATGGGTATTTAATTTAATGCTTGTTTATGATTGAGTGTGGATTATTTAGCTTAGTTTATACTTCAATTTTAGAATTAATTGTTGCAAACATTGATTCATGCCTTTTTGACTTAGACTCTACTTGAGAAAGAGGGACTTAGTCTAGGATAACTTGGCTAACAAGGAATTGGACTAATTGAGTGTTTGATTAGCTTAATTAAAGGGTTCAGACTAGAGATAGTGAGAAACCGACTTGAGCTCATATCAAATATTTTGTTTGGTATCCATTTGGACTTGAGAAAGCCAAATTGGGCAAAATCACTCTTTGACAGAGAGGTATTGAGTGTGTAACGTAGAATTGAGAGCTATAATACACCCCAATCAACAAAACAACGTATTTAACCCATTAGGCGAACACCTAGGTTATGGTCATATCCCTAGGCATTTTAATTATTTGGAAAAACACCCAAAACACTAATTCGTTTCTTGTTTCTTTTCTTAGCGTATAATTGCTAGAGTAAAATTAGAATTAGAACTCAAAACATTTTGTGGTAGTGCAATTTAATTATTTTTTTTTAGTAACTCCCTGTGAAACTCGACCCCGACTCTTGTTGGGTACTATTCTTCCAACGACCGTTTCCACTCACTATTTAGTATGAATTGGACGTGGATCAATTTTTGGCACCGTTGCCGGGGATGTTAAAACGATGTTAGCTATATATTTGGGTTTGTTTTTGGAATATCTTCTTTTCCTTCAGTGTTACTAACTTGTGTGAGAAAGTTTAGGTACAACCATGGAGGCGAACAATTATCTCGGAAATGTTCCTTTGGGGGACGTGGACGGCGAGGATGAGCAATTTGAGGACGTACCTCTTGAACCTCAAGCCAATCGAAGAGGCCGGGTTACTCCTGACAATGTGCCTGTTCCACCCCCACCTCTACCACGAGAGGGTCCACAATGGATATTTCCTAACAAAGGTTATGGTAGTGCAACAGTCCTTCCCCGTATTATGGCGGACAACTTCTAAATAACCAATGTGATTCTCACTTTTCTTGAGCATTGGGGTTTCTTCACCGATGCTCCAACACAAAATGCTTATAAATATTTGAAGGAGTTTGTGGACACTTGTTGGGGGAGGAAGCAAACAAATGTCTCCGAGGATGCATTGAGGCTAAGGCTTTTTCCCTTCTCTATACGGGGGAAAGCTTTAGATTGGTTGGAACGATTGTCAAACCATTCAATTCACACTTGGGATGAGTTGGCAGAAAAGTTCATTGCTAAATAATTCTCTCCTGGACACATGGCTACACTTTGAGGTAAGATCTTGGCATTCAAGCAAGAGCCGAATGAACCCCTACACGAGATATGAGAGTGCTATAGAATAGTTATTAAGTAATGTCCCATCAACGATATGACGGAAAACAGGATTCACCAAACCTTCTATCGTGGGACTAACACAACCAACCAATGTGTAGTGAATCAACTAGCCGGTAGAAACTTTATGACTATGCCTTATGCGAAGGCGTGTGAGATTTTGTATGAGATGACGGATACGTCATCGGTTTGGTAATCCTGGGCCAATGTTCCACAAGATAACCCAAATATGATCCACCTTCACAAAGTATTGCAAGACCATGGGAAAGCCATCGCTCAATTGACAACTAAATTAAGTGCAAACTCCTAACAAGTCAATGCTATGGAAGGAGGGAGTGAATATGATGGTGAATAGGAGTAGTACCAAGGGTCCACAAGTTCAAAATCGAGTGGAGATATATGTGCAAGAATATGGTAGTTTTGACCAAGATGATTCCTACAATGAACAAGAAAAGGAAGTGCAATATGTGAATAATTTGCAAGGTCAAAGAAATAACTTTAAAGGCCCAAGCTAACAACAATGGCTACCAAAAAACATTCAAGGCAATTAGAATTCTAGCAATTACGGAAATTGGTCTAGAGGCAACAAACAAGGGAGTTGGCATAACAACAACAACAATCAAGGAAATTAGAGTGGAAAAAATCAAGGGAATTGGGGAGGTAACAATCAAGGCGGATGGAACAACCATAAAGGAAACCAGGGGTCGGTTTTCAAAGTCCCCCAATGGACCAACAACCACGCAACTCACCTTCTTATCCTTCCCATGGTTCGAGTTCTTCAAACAATGAGATGGGGCATATTGAAAATATGTTCAAACAAATGATGGAAAAGAATGTCGATTCGGATGCCCAACCTGCCTTATACAGCACATCAATCCGCAACCTCAAGGTTCAAATGGGGCAAATCTATCAAGCTTTAATTTCTCGTCCTAAGGAGGGACTACCAAGTGACATGGTGGTAAACCCAAAGGGCGGTAACAACACGGGGCATGCCATGACGGCTATCACAAGAAGTGGAAGAGGCGGGAATGCACCTACCTCAAATGGAAGGCAACTTGTTGATGATGATCAAGTGATGCAAGAAGAAGAAATCCCGAACAAAGTGGTGCCACCTATTGATGAAGTTCAGATTGACATTGATGATAGTATGGAAGAGACTCAAGAGGAGGTGAACCCGTCTATGAGATTGGGAAACACTTCAATGAGATTGAAAGACTTTGGGAATCGGGCAACCAAGACTTTGGGAATTTGGCAACTAAGACCAACCTCTATGAGATTGCAAATGGTCGATCGTACCATGAAGAGGCCCTTGGGTGTGATTGAAGATGTTTTAGTTTGTGTTGATAAATTCATTCTTCCGGCAGATTTTATCATTCTAGATTGTGAGGTTGATTATGAAGTGCCGATTAATATTGGGTGACCTTTCCTTGCTACGGGTAAGGCTCTTTGTGATGTTGAAGTCGGAGAACTTATTTTCCGGGCTAGTGATGAAAAAGTGGTATTCCATGTGTGCAAGTCCATTCGGCAACCAAATAGTAATGAGGTGTGTTCTTTTGTGGACTTGGTGACCGATGTTATTATTGATGAAACAAGTGCTACAATCAATGTTGGTGATATGTTGGAGGCCGTTTTGCTCAAGTTTGATGATGACGAGATGGATGGCTTTATGAAATGTGTGAATTCTTTTCAAGGAATGGGGTCGTACAACTATGCAACCCGAAATTGTCCTTGGATCTTGTAAATAGGACAACTCCTCCTACAAAGCCTTATATTGATGAACCTCCTACCTTGGAGTTGAAACCATTGACTCCACATCTTCGGTTTGAATTTCTTGGTCCTTGTTCTATTTTACCGGTTATTCTTTACATGCAGGTAGATTCCAATTGGCGGTGCTACAAAAGAGAAAGAAGGATATTGGGTGGACCATGGAGGATACTCGAGGAATAAGCCCCACCTTTTGCATGCACAAGATCAAATTTGAGGATGACGCCAAACCATCTATTGAGCATCAAAGAAGACTTAATGAGGCTATGCAAGAAGTTGTCAAGAAGGAGATTATCAAGTGCTTGGATGCCGAGGTTGTCTACCCTATCTCTGATAGTTCATAAACGTCTCCGGTTCAATGTGTCCCAAAGAAAGGGGGCATGATGGTGGTGACCAATGACAAGAATGAGTTGATTCCTATTAGAATAGTGACCGCTTGGAGGGTGTGTATGGACTATTGGAAGCTCAAAAACGTCACAAGGAAGGATCACTTCTACTTCCGTTCTTAGATCAAATTCTCGAAAGATTGGCCAGCCGTGCTTTCTATTGTTTTCTTGATAGGTATTCGGCCCACAACCAAATTCTCATTGCTCTGGAAGATCAAGAGAAAACAAACTTTGCATGTCCCTATGGTACTTTTGCTTTCAAGCGGATGCCATTTGGTTTGTGCAATGCACCGGCGACTTTTCAAAGGTGTATGATGGTAATTTTCACGGACATGGTGGAGGAATACCTTGAAGTTTTCATGGATTATTTCTCAGTGGTTGGAGATTTGTTTGATGATTGTCTTGCAAATTAGGACAAAGTGTTGGCTAGATGTGAAGAAACAAATTTGGTGCTCAATTGGGAGAAATTTCATTTCATGGTCGAGAAAGGTATTTTCCTTGACCACAAAATCTCAAGGAATGGAATTAAAGTTGACAAAGCAGACCGCACTTCCCTTTCGTGGCCGCACAACAGAAAAAAGCACGAACCGCGATGTCACAACCCAAACTAACCTTGTCGTGATGGCGCCTATCATGAAACTAGGGAAGCCGACTCATTTCCAAAACAAACCAATATTGTTATTTCAAAGATAATTTCAAGTCCATTTTACATAAAAACCTTCGTAAAGAAGTTCAAATCAAAACAGCCGCTACCAGAATAATCAACAACCGCTACCGTGTCCAGCTACACCTGGATCTGCACACAAGGTGCAAGGAGTAACGTGAGTACGCCAACTTAGTAAGTAACAACAATAAATAAAGACTAAGCAGTAGTGACGCGCAATCTCAGTGGTTGGAGATTCTTTTGATGATTGTCTTGCAAATTTGGACAAAGTGTTGGCTAGATGTGAAGAAACGAATTTGGTGCTCAATTGGGAGAAATGCCATTTCATGGTCGAGAAAGGTATTTTCCTTGGCCACAAAATCTCAAGGAATGGAATTAAAGTTGACAAAGCAGACTGCACTTCCCTTTCGTGGCCGCACAACAGAAAAAAGCACGAACCGCGATGTCACGACCCAAACTAACCCTGTCGTGATGGCGCCTATCATGGAACTAGGGAAGCCGACTCATTTCCAAAACAAACTAATATTTTTATTTCAAAGATAATTTCAAGGCCATTTTATATAAAAACCTTCGTAAAGATGTTCAAATCAAAATAGCCGCTACCAGAATAATCAACAACCGCTACCGTGTCCAGCTACACCTGGATCTGCACACAAGGTGCAGGGAGTAACGTGAGTACGCCAACTTAGTAAGTAACAACAATAAATAAAGACTAAGCAGTAGTGACACGCAATAAATCATATAAATTTCATATCATGAAATCTCAGTAAAATATCACATGCTTTTAAAATCAGGGTTTGAATCAAAACAACTCGTTTAAACCCAGTTCCAATAAAATCATTTAAAGAGATTTTTCAACAGTTTTTCAAACAGAGTCTCAATGAAAAGATGAGCAAATATGATGAAATCATAAACAACCCCTCGGGCAAAACATCACTCATATACAGCCCCTCGGGCAAACCTAACAGTCACCCATGCCTCTCGGGCATACCGCATAATCACTCATGCCACTCGGGCATACCTCACAATCAGTCATGCCACTCGGGCGTACATCACAATCACTCATGCCTCCCAATCACTCAGCACTCGGCACTCGCACTCAGTAGGTACCTGCGCTCACTGGGGTGTGTACAGACTCCGGAGGGGATCCTACAGTCCAAGCGCTATATCAACCCAAATCATGGCATAAATCACTCAGGCCCTCGTCCTCTATCAAACATGCTTCGGCGTGCAGCCCGATACCATAAATATACTCATAAATCAGGCCCTCGGCCTCATTCAGTCATAAACCTATCATGCCACTTGGGCATTTCAGTAAAAATAGGGTACTCAGCCCAAAACAACATTTATATGCATCAAAATAGAGTAAGAAAAATTGAGTTATACAGTAAACAAGTATAACCATGACTAAGTATAGATTTTTAATCAAAAACAACGATAGGATAGTAAGAATAGGCCCCTAAGGGTCCAAACAGCACTGGCACAAGGCCCAAAACATGGCATTCAGTCCGATTTACAGAAACTCTTTCTAGAACATATAAGTATCATATAGTTTCAAGAAAATATGCAACTTTACCGTTGATACAAGACGGACTAAGTCACGATCCCCAACAGTGCACGCCCTAACACACAACACATTCTGTACATCGGTAGAAACTATTCGGTTCAAACCATAGTAGAAACCCTCATGAACACTCTGAAATCCATTTGCACATAACCAAGCTATCTGAACTGAATTCCTCTAACTCCACCAAGCCACACATGTTGCCAAATCCGAAAGCATTGCCACGAAACACCGGTAGATACTAGTCACGTCATAAGTACCCAATGAACCAATCATACCCATTAACGTGCTAACCCAACCTCCTACCAAGCTGTCATATTTCTCCAAGTCCTTTCCAAATTGCTACTTTTTCCTTGTTAAAACATTACTATCCTTAACTAAAACTTGCCCCGCAAACTCTAGTATAGAATCACACTGCCCTAAGGATTATAAGCCGTTGAATTCCCTTTTTATGTATCCCAAAGGTACCACAACCAAAAATTCTTACTCCGAAGAGACATTATGTGAACCTAAAACTCTTTCCTTAACCTTCTTGATACTGAAATGCATAATTCACAATGATATAAAATGCCACGAATCTCGACACCGTTCAATGCAACTCCCAGTTTTCTAGCCATATATATATAAATCTTGAAAATTCCAAATCGCTACATATAAATCTTGAATCTATTAGAACCATTCGTGAGATTCATCCACTTTACTCAAATCTCCAATTAACCGGCCAAATGGACCGAAACGACCTGTGCCCCATTAGCACACCAACACCCAAGGGAAATAAAGAGTAACCTACACTCCTACGCAACCGAGCAAATTCCCACTCCATGTACACTACATTCTTTGTGAATAACCACTCCATTATTTTATGGTCCTCCTATAACCATAGAATGTAATACAACTTGTGCCCAGAAATTCCTTTACCCGAGTCATCCTCGATCTTGACCTCTACAAGTCATAACTGATTCACCAGTATACCCCGAATTGAAACTGATACGACACATAACCGTGCAATCAACTCATATATAGAAGACTCCCCCACTTAGCCTTAAGCTGTAATTATATAAAATTAGAACCCGCAAGGATTTATCCTTCTCAATTACCAAGATCTCGCACTGTTAACCCGCCAGACTTCTCGAAATCTTTTATTAAGCCTTTCATGAACATTCTGAATCGCCAGCCACAATCACACATGCGGCCTCCTATCGGGTAGCAAGTAATATTCCTCGCAAAAGTTTCATCAACATCACGCCACTGCTAGCTGCACACAGGAGATAACCCACCTGTGGAATTCCTTACTGACATCTCCCAATGACACTGTAGTGAGTGCAACGACCACAAAATCTATAAATTCTCCTGAGTTCATGATCGCCCACCATTTGTATATATCTGTACTTTCCCTATTGATATCAATTGTATGTTCAACAATACCTTCCGAACTCAAGTCATATTGTACCTGACACGATAATCAGATCTTCACGCCTCTCTTTATTTCAAACACACTCCTTTCTGCCATATTAAATCTTCCTTTGTATAGTAACCATCACTCCAAATAGAGTCTGCAGGCCAAATCACATACTAACACGATTCCAAACCATTCTACATTTTCTTAAGGCGCACGACAACCCTACCAGTGAATTCATATGCTAATCTTCCACTCTTACTTCGGTTAAATCACCTCCTTTAAGAAACTTCTCAACCTCTACTTCTCCTACTTGACCCGATAGTACTTCAACCACCGCGAAACTCTTCCCGTCATGTCTTCCCTCATACTTTGCTTCCCAATTGTTGCATCAACACAAAATGCATCTCTGTCGTACCAGAACCAATAGAAGGTTACCGACTCTAAGTCTCTTCGAAGATTATCTTTCTCGAGCCATCAACATCAAAGTACCCATTCACAACCACCATTACTACACAACCACTTACTCTTCTTGAGTCCAAACTCATTGACAGACATGTGAATTTAATTTGCCCCAAAATTTAACAACGTGAAAGATCCTTCAAAACATTCACACTCCATACCGTACGTCACATCAAAACGAAAATAAAGCACCCAATGGCCTTCCTTTACATTTCAAGAAAACACTTCTCGTCACATTCACATCATCTTAACACCTCCTGAAGTTACGTCATACTCACCACAAAGCCATTCCACCGCTCATCGAGCGACAAATTCCACTCGTAGGGACATTATCGGACATATGAGTCGAAATGTATAGGTTACAACTGAAGCTACTGAGCCTAAGCTGCGGTCTAACCATGGCCTCAAGTCCACCAGACTAGCCCACCACCACAAACAAAGAATACACATCTCAACCTTGTTCATAGAATCACAAGCCGGCGATGCACAACCGATACTGACCGCTCATGTGCGCATAGGAATGCTTGGAAGGAATTGAAGGAGTTATGTTCCAAGCTGAATCAATTCCGCACGATAGATTACAAGAAAGTGAAATTTTCCTAAAGGTTCTGCAGCCTCTCGAAGATAAGTACAAACGTCTCTGTAACGATATGCAAGACTCTACTAAACCCGCTCATGAGTCGTGAGACCTATGTAACCTAGGGTTCGATACCAATATGTCACGACCCAAACTAACCCTATCGTGATGGTGCCTATCGTAGAACTAGGCAAGCCGACCCATTTCCAAAACAAACCGATATTTTTATTTCAAATATAATTTCAAGGCCATTTTACATAAAAACCTTCGTAAAAGGGGTTCAAATCAAAACAAAAGTGCGGAAAGAAAAGTCCGACATCGGGGTGTCACTAATCATGAGCATCTACTATAATTTGTCTAACAATATCGAGACTAACATAGTTTGGAAAATAGCTAAATACAACTAAAGGAAGATAAGAGGGAGAAGAGCAGGGGCTGCGATCGCCAAGCAGCTACTTTGCTATCCCCGAGAAAATCTGCAACCAGAATAATCAACAACTGGTACCGTGTCCAGCTATACCTGGATCTGCATACAAGGTATAGGGAGTAACGTGAGTACGCCAACTCAGTAAGTAATAACAATAAAAGAAGACTGAGTAGTAGTGACGAGCAATAAAGAATATAAAGCTCATATCATGAAATCTCAATAAATACCACATCCTTTTAAAATCAGGGTTTAAATCAAAACATCTCGTTTAAATCCAGTTCCAGTAAAATCATTTAAGGATATTTTTGAACAGTTTTTCAAACAGAAGGTCAATGCAAAGAAGAGCAAAAATGATGAAATCATAAACAGCCTATCGGGAAATATATCACTCATATACAGCCCCTCAGGCAAACCTAACAGTCGCTCATGCATCTCGAGCATACCTCATAATCACTCATGCCGTTCGGGCATACCTCACAATCACTCATGCCACTCGGGCATATCTCACAATCACTCATGCCTCCCAGTCACTCAGCACTCCGCACTCGCACTCATTAGGTACCTGGGCTCACTAGGGGTGTGTACAGACTCCGGAGGGGCTCCTTCAGCCCAAGTGCTATATCAAGCCAAATCATGGCATAAATCACTCAGGACCTCGGTCTTTATCAAACATGCTGCAGAGTGCAGCCCGGTCCCATTAATATCCTCACAAATCAGGCCCTCGGCCTCACTCAATCATAAACCTCTCAAGCCACTCGGGCATTTCAGTAAAACTATGGTACTTAGCCTAAAACAACATTTATATGCATCAAAATAGAGTAGGAAAAACAGAGTTATGCAGTAAACAAGTATAACCATGATTGATTATAGATGTTTAATCGAAAACAGCGATAAGATAGTAAGAATAGGTCCCTAAGGGTCCAAACAACACTGGCACAAGACCCAAAACATGGCATTCAGCCCGATTTACAGAAACTCTTTATAAAACATATAAGTATCATATAGTTTCAACAAAATATGCAACTTTATAGTTTATACGGGATGGACCAAGTCACGATCCCCAACAGTGCACTCCCACACGCCCGTCACCTAGCATGTGCGTCACATAAAAATAGTAGAATGATACAAAAACATCCAGGGTTCATAACCTTAGGACTAGATTTACAATCGTTACTTACCTTAAACCGATCAAGTCCCTACTCCACGATGCTCTTGTCCACCGATTTAGCCTCCAAATGCTCTGAATATATTCACAATCAGTACAATACCAACGATATATGAAAATGGAATGAATTCCACAAGAAAATGGAATGAACAAAGCCATAGATTCACGAAATTTATACCATTATGGATTAGCATCACTTACCCCAAGATTTCTCCTTGAAAGCCTTCGAAAAATCGCTTATCTCCCGAGTTTCTCAAATCCAAATGCGGCCAAATGTCTAACACATTCGCACATGCGGCCAAATGTCCGCTCTTGCAAAACCGCTCCTGCGGTCGAATCCTCGCACCTACAAGAACCACTTAAGTCCTCAAATTCTTAACATGCGCCCCAGGTTCCGCACATGCGCCCCAGGTTCTGCACCTTCAGGCGCGCACCTGCGCAACACTTCCGCTTCTGCGGAATTGACTCAACTCTTCCTTTCCACATCTGCGCTCAAGGCCTCGCACCTGCAGGCTCGCAGATGCGGCCAATCCTTCACACCTGCGTTCCTAGACTTGGCCTTCCATTTCCTCATCTATGTCTTCCCCAAACGCACCAGCGACCTCGCACCTGCGTCTGCCCCTTCCGCAGGTGCAAAAAATATCAGTAGCAGTAACTTCAGCTGCATTTTCCAACTTCGACAAATCCATTAACCACCTGGAATCACCCCGAGGCCCTCGGGACCTCAACCAAAACTATCAAAAAGTCATATATCAACATAGAAACTTAGTCAAACCTCCAAATCACTCAAAACAACATCAAAACACCAAATTACCCTTGGATTTAAGCCTAAGAACTTCTAAAACTTCCAAATTCGACAACCGATGTTGTAACCAACCAAACCACGTCCGAATGACCTCAAATTTAGCACACACATCACAAATGACACTATGAACCTACTCCAACATTGACAATTCCATTCCGACCCCCATATCAAATTATCCACTGCCGACCAAAATTGCCACATTTCCACATTCCAGACGCGCTCCTAAGTCCAAATTCACCTAACGAAGCTAATGGAACCATCATAATTCCAATCGGAGGTCAAATGCTAAAACGTCAAAGTACATCATATGGAGCTACTCATGCCCTCAAACAACCGAGCGAAGTGCAAATATTTAAAATGACCAGTCGGGTCGTTACACGCGAGTTCCCATCAGCGGCCGCAGGTCAAATTGTGCGGACCACAGATCCCTTATCCTACAGGCATGACTAAGCTGTACAACCCCACTGTGTCATATGGTTTCTCCTTTACCTACATGTCTCCTTTATGTGTTTTAACATTGAATTGAAATTAACAATCTCCTCTACTTGATACACATAATGGTTCGATCAAGAGGACGAGGCGACACTTCAAAAGGGAGAGGTGAATCTTCTCGGGTTCGAGGCAAAAGTGCCTTCCCCCTTGGCCAGCCCAACACAATAAGAAAGAAAATAACAACCGGCAGAGGGAGAGGTGCAGACCTCTCCGAGTCTAGCTACTATGTCCCATCTAGGGAGGTGTCAGAGGGAATCGCAGCCTCTGTTCAAGAGAAAAATCCGGCCACACAGTCGAGGCTACATGGAAGATACCAGCGCAGGAAAGAGCCTTCTTCATCTCACAACAATTGCGAGGGATCAGAGGGTGCTAGTCAGACTTCTAAACCATCGGCTACACCAGTCCCTGAGGTACATGTTACATATGATATACCCGATAATGGGAGAGGGAGAGATGCTACAGCTATATTCCTTGAGCGATCAAAGAAGAAAGAGGTTTGGGAGGATCGCTTTGTCAGCCTGGCCGCCTTTACTAGTTTCCGTATGTAGTGGTCAGTGAGTTCGCTAAATCTTGAGTGACAGTTTCTGTTTAAGGATTTGGAGAAGTACAACCCATGTATATTGAGATAGTTCAGGGCATGAAAAGGGCGGATGTGGTTCACCGAGAGAGTGGAGGATGCTAAAGAATACATTGTCCGAGAATTTTATGTCAATGTTGCTCATATCAAGAAAGGGACGAAGGTGACCAAAGTGCGTAACCTCAAGGTGAGGTTTGATCAGCATAAGCCAAATGCGTATTTGGGCTTTTAATGCGCACTGAAGGATGAAGTCCAACCTTGGTTGGCTGAGTCTCTAGCACCACCAAGGCGACCACTACCATGGATCGTTGATGGGGTTCCCATCCACCGGAACAATTTGGGTTTTAAGACAAAGGGGTGGTAAACCTTTGTCTTCAGTAGATTGGATTCGAGCCAGAATGAGGCTCACCTTCCTATCCCTCGGGCAGTGCTTGTGGATTCCATCATGGCCGGTTACCCAATCAATGTGGGCGCCATGATGTTGGCCAACATTTCAGTGATTGCACCACTAACAACTCAGCCTACCCATATCCCAACCCTATCGCAAAGTACCTCACCGATGCAAAGGTAGAGCCGAGGAATTTTGACTCAAAGGTGAAGGCAAATAATCCCTTCAATTGGTATTCACTGATGGATGTGAGCAACCCAAAGAAGAAAGACCAGCCTTCTACCACCACAATCCAGTCTGATGAGCCAATAGTGGTAGCTTCTGAGCAGCCGATCTTCCATCCACCTCTGCCGAGCCCTTTACTAGTGCCACCGCTATGCCTCCACCATCATCTTGAGCTCCTACCACAACCTCTAGAGTTGCTCTAAATCTAGTGCATGTGCCCACAGTTCCCCTATCTACTCTGCGAGTCTCCTAGACATTGGCGAATTCAAAAACTGGATAAAAATATCTACTTCTAAGTTTTCTGACATATCTAGTACTGTTGCATCGCAGTCTACCTCTCAGGCACCACAGGCTCCTTCTGACATTGATGAGACACTGAAGAAGGTTTTGGAGAACTAGAAGACGATCATAGATACCTTGGTACAGAACGGGTCAATGATTGAGGAGCTGGGAAAGGAAGTAAAGAAGATGAGAAAGTCCTAGGTCAGCAATAAATCAGTGGACATGCTCCAGAGGGAGGTTACTAGACTTGCTACAGCTGGCGACCTTCCCTTTTACATGCTTCTTGACCCATACCAGTCTGCCCCAGATCCTTCATCACCATCTGCATCGGTAGCACTAACTGGCCACTCTGACGAGCCAGACCTTGTTGCCGACACTGCTGAGGCAATGCGTGAGATGTTTGCCAACCCAGCCATACTTAGATTTGATGATGATGAAATTTAATTGGCTGATCTTGAGGGAGATGATATTGTAGGGGATACAGAGATGTCCAAGGATCCATATGGAGTTTTTTTCACCCACTCCTCTTTTACTCTTATTTTGCTAAGCATTAGGGACAATGCTTACTTTTATTTGGGGGGTGGAGTTTAGTTGACACATTGGTACATTTTGATACATTTGGTCTGTAATAATTTGATGATAATCTTTCTCTTCTTATTTGCATTTTTCTAACACGCAGTCACTCAGTACTGTACATGGTAGATCCATCCCACATGCAAATAAACCAAGGCAGATCCAGCCCAAGATGCAAAAACATAAAATCAGGGCAGATCCAGCCCAATGCAAATGAACCAAAATGCAAATAAACCAGTGCAAATCCTACCCAATGAAAATGAACCAGGGCACATCCAGCCCAAATGTAAATGATTGCTAGCAATTGCGCCCGTTGTGGGTGTGCAGACTCCGGAGGGGCCGATCCAACCCAAGTGCTATAATAAGCCAAATCCTAGCTTGAATCAATAAAGCTTGTTGTGGCGTGCAACTTGATCCCATAAATATCACTCACAACAAGCCATTTGCCTCACTCAGTCATCAATCTCTCTAGTCTCTCGGGCTCACAACACTTATGACAAGCTGCCCAATCAATGATATGAGATATGACAATATACAATAACAGAGACTGGGATATGATATTTAATGATAAATGTGACTGAGTACATAACTGCAATTAAGAAAATAACTTATTAGTTAAGAACGACCAATGTGGGTTCCAGTAGTACCAGCATATAGCCTAAACATGATTTCTAGCATGAATCACAGCTCAAGTGCCCCTACACATAGAGTACAGTAAAAATGTTCAGGTGAGATAGCTACAAAATTCCACAGAATCGACTAAATCACAAATTAAACGGTGCACGGCCAAACGCCCGTCACCTAGCTTGCACGTCACGTCAACATCAATCACATAACATGCAATTCGGGGTTTCATACCCTCAGTACCATTTTAGAAGTGTTACTTACCTCGAACAAAATAAATCCAATACCGAACAAGCCAAGCAATGCTCCAAGAATGCCATCCAGCACATACCGACCTCTGAACGGCTCGAAACTAGCCAAAAGCAACTCAAATACATCAATTAATTCCTAAGGAAACAATTCCAAATGATAAAGGTCGAACCTTAAGCAAAAGCCCAAAATCAACTCAAAAGTCAAACCCGGGCCCGCCCCTCGGAACCCGACAAACACTTACAAAAATCCGACAGCCCAGTCAATTATGAGTCAAATCATACACGTTTCACCCAATTACGACCCTAGATTGATGTTCGCAACTCAAAAACTCACTCTATGAAACTCTAGGCTAAAATCCCCAATTTTCTCTATAAAACGCATAACCCAATTACCAAAAATAAAGATAGAATCACGAAATATAATCAAAACCGAGTGTAGAACACTTACCCCAATCCATGTGGTGAATATCGCTGCAAGAATCGTCTCAATCCGAGGTCTATAGCTCCAAATATGAATACAATGACCAAACCCTCGATTTAAAGCTTATGCCCAGCCAGTTTTACTTTTGCGAACACATGAGCCGCTTATGCGACACGAACTCCGCTTCTACGGACTCCACTAGTTAGCTGACCCCTTGCACCTACGGATGTCCATCCGCTTCTGCGCAATCGCAGGTGTGAAGCCAAACACGCTTCTGCGCTCCAGCTTGCTTCTGCGCCAAAGACCCTCGCTTCTGTAGGGCCGAAGATGCGCCACAATTTCCACACCTATGAAGACTCCAAACTCCACCCCTTTTCGCGGGTGCGATCGCATTACTGCTTCTGCGATCACCGCACCTGCGCAAAACCAACCGCAGGTGCGCAACACCAGAACCAACACTCCTTCAGCAATGTAGCATGAGACAAAATTAATCCGAACCACGTCCAACACTTACCCGAGCCCCTTGAGACCCGGTCCAAATATACCAATAAGACCCAAAACATAACACGGACCTACTCGAGGCCTCAAATCACACATAACAACATCGAAACGATGAATCGCACCTCAAATCAAAATTGAATTAACTTTGAACATTCAACTTCCAAAACTCCTGCCGAAACATATCAAATCAACCAGAATAAACTCAAATATTTGCACACAAGACCCAAATGACATAGCGAAGCTATTCCAATTCCCGGAACCATAATCCGAATCTGATATCCACAAATTTCCAACTTTCGCCAATTAGTGTCGGATCCTTCTAGGCACATCCAAATACAAATTCGTGCATGCGCCCGAGTCCAAAATCACCATCCGGACCTAACAAAACCATCAAAACTCCATTTTGGGCTCAAAGTCACAAAAGGAAAATTTGGTCAACTCCTCTAACTTAAAGCTTCAGCGATGAAATTTATTCTTCCAAATCGATTCTGAATAACCTAAAAAACAAAATCGACGATTCACACAGGTCATAATACATCATGCGGAGCTACTCATGCCCCCAGACTACCGAGTGAAATGCAACTGCTCAAAATGACCAATCAAGTCGTTACATCCTCCCCCACTTAAACATATGTTCGTCCTCGAACGTGCCAAGAGTCATTTTAAAGCCATTAAATCATCGTGTAACCTTACCATGCACATACCCGGGGGTGATCCCACATCACCCTAATTCATATAAGCCTGACGACACCACCAAACTGAAGATCCTTAATCCAACCTTAGGCCGTAAACCTTGGAACCCAATTTCCAACATCCGGAATTCCCTACAAGGCCCGAATCTCGAATGCATACACTATATAAGTCTGAACAAGCTGTATCAATCCATAACCATAGCCCAAGATATGATCACATGATATACCACATAACTCAAATACTCATAGCAATAATGATCGACCACAATATTTGCTCGAAGCAAACCCGGTACCGGTAATAAACCTTATATCACAGAAGTTATGGAACTCCCTCTCCTTCGATAAGAATTTTAGCCAATTTCTAAGACGATCAACGACATTATCCTTCCAAAGATACTGCAAACAAATCTGATAACACCCGTTCTAAGTCCTATGACCTCATCTCATCACACAATCACTCTAGTGACATGCCATATCAATACAACCTAATACCATAACCCACGCAATCCGTGCACCAATAAGCAAAACCCAAATGTACCTAATCATGGAAAATGAATCAAACTAGAGAACCATCCTGCAAGTTCAACAAGTACCGCCACAACCGCAATGCTACAAACCCATCTTATATAGTAGAATCAAGACACGTGAATCTAACACAAAGGATCATATCCCTACATAACCCAGTTGCAATGTGTGACCCCATCAAAACATGGGTCCATATGAAATACCTCAAGCCACCATGCCCAAAAATCAACAACTACACACAATGCAACATCAAATACACGAAGTGTATGACCATAACCATGGAGAAGCAAATAGTACAATATACCACAGTCCGGAGAGAACATAACCAAGGCACAATCAACCATTCGACACCCCAATAACCATCTCTCTCAGATACCGCTACAATACCCAAACAGAACCTCACCATGTGTGCTTATAACCGACAAATCACAACCCCTCGTATCATAGAGGAGTAACACATAGATCATATCAGAACACGAATAAGCTCAACTCTACCGAATGGCATATCCCTGGACAATAACAGTACGGAGTCAACCAATCCGGCCTGGTGTAGAATACACATCCTCATTGGACCTGCCAATCGACCCCAAATCCACTCTAGTCACCCATAAATAGATACATAACCCTTCAAAAATCCACAATGCTTGATCCATAATACATACTATCATCTGACTAGCTTTGGCCACATCTTCACATTCCACAGCCACAAAATAATCTGTTGTTGAGAACTCCTGATCTCCAAGTCCATAGAACACATGAATCACCGTATCTGATCTGAACCCCACCGCCCGAATGTCTAACACATCTCTCATACACAATCATCCCACATGGAATACGTCTATAATTCGTCTATGCCACGTAGAAAAATCTAAATATCAGTTGTCGATCAACCAGGCGAGTACCGCAATACCAATGAAGCATCCGTAAGTCTGAACACAGTACACATTCTGACATGCGCACGCTTTTCAGTAATTAGCAAGTAGTTATAACATTCATCTAAATATCTGAAACTGTCCAAGCTATCAAATATTCATGACCTTCCCTTCCAAATATAAATTGTGACCTTGCACGTGAAATATCAATCCCATTTAACACACCACATCTATCATGCCATCGTAGAAACGGTATGAGAACCTCAAAATCAACTCTGAGTCGCAAGCAAACTGCATACCCAATTGGTCAGGGACCTTCCATTTTATCTCATCCAAGAGAAAATCACAATACGCAATATGTTTCCTCATGGCGGTAGGAAATGTACACCTCTAACCATGGTAGAAATCCTCGACAGCATTTTGAAACCCATTAGCACACAATCAAGCCGTCGAAACTGAATCTATGTAACTCAACAAAGACATGCAGGTCGCCAAATACAAGAGTATTTTCACCGAGAACCTATAGAGACTCACCAAATCATATGTACCCAAAGAACCGACCATATATATTACCTTGCTGAACCAACCTACTACCAAGTTGTACTATTTATCTGAGTTCCTTTTGAATTACCCTAATAGTGACACTTTTTATTGCCAGAACTCCACGATCCTTAACCAAAACTCACCCCGACAGATCCTAAAATAAAATCGTACCACCCTAAGGCCCACAAGATGTTGTATGAAAAATGCTCACTACGTAGGCGACAAATAAGAACAGTAACTAAACAGACAAAAATGGTAACGTATCTTTTGTCCGGTGGTGAAAATCCACCGGACCACACCTAACAAACGTGTAACAACACTGCGCACAAACCCTAGGTAGGCTCCTCTATCGTTTCTTCCCCATCTACGGAAGAAATCAACAATGGTAGAAATGGATACTTACCAAACAATTGCTAGAAGATAGTAAAGATACACTGCTACGTACGACTGATTGAAATCAATGGAAATTACTCAACACATCATTTACAATCAACCCACAAAGTCTCAGACTACATCACAACAGGAAACCTCGATTTAGAATAGGAGAACAATAATGACAAATAGTGGTTGGTCTCGAATGGACCTACAGATGACCAAGTTAGTCAAAACCAATGCCAATCCATTATAATTGATTTGGATATTGATCCCAACCCCTCAAACAACAACCACGATGAGCAATTCGTTACAAAATGATAGAACCCAGTATACGCAGAATCGCATATGCCATATGTTCGACGAAATGCCAAGGTTAGTTTTGATATCAATTTTAATGAACAGATGAATGGTTGTGCTTCACAAAGTCATGTTGAGCTTAGTCGTCATGAAAATGCAATAGAACAAACACAAAAAGAGGTTAAAAAAAATTGACACCTATAGTAGCAACCGCATTACCAGCACATGTTGCCCCTACTAATACTGATATGCAAGCTGTGATTGAATTGGATGGAAAAGATTCAATGCCAGTTCGTGGAAGTCATCGGCATGTTTAATTTTAATAACATGTTGAGAACCTTGCTGCGCGACCAAATGTTGCCCCTGATGTTGTGATATTAAATGAATGTAATGTTCCTGCCCATTCAACTGGACAAAGATCACTTGAGCAGTATCCTGATAACAAAGACAAAGTTGTCAAACCAACTCCTACTGATCAGCTACATCCAACCCCTTCTTCAACAACATTAATTCATTCAGGTAATGTCTCTATAGCTCATCTGACCAATGAAAACCAGTCTTTAACTACTAAAGCACACCCTCAACTTGCTCAGATAACACCTTCATCAACCTTTCCTAAAATATCTACTAACTTTGACAAGCTTCCATGTACTCATTACCAAATGTTAGCTACAAGCCAGCACCAGAACACCAGCAAACCTAGCTTAAAGCCAAAAGAAACTACCCTTCAAGAAAAACCCCAAAATCAAGCAATCTCTACAGCACCTGCATACACAAACACAAAGAACTCATCCAACTTAACTCAACTAAAAAACCCTAACACCTATAAACTACCAGCAACGTTAACCAAAATATCCAACCTCACCATATTATAACAAATACCCATCCCAAGCTTATAGCTACGAGTGCCTAACAAAATAAAACTAGTAACTACCCTGCTCCTCCACCACCTACTATCACTCAATATCTATCTACAAAGTTAAGAGCTAGGCATGTTTAAGAGATAACACCAATAGAGTTCACACCTCCCAGAATCACTACCAAACAGGACCAACCAACTCTTATTTTTACCAGGACAGATTATATGGTCACATTGGCTAAAAGATGCCAATATACAATTGTGGAAAACTTCCTTAACACAATGCTTAGATTGGAAAAAATAAGGAGAATATTTATAGCACAAACAGAACTCAGAGGAGTAGTTAAAATTGCTCATTTCAATGCAAGAACAATCTACATTGACTTAGACAATGAGTATCATCACATTACTGTTTGGACAAAATCATTCATGTTCATCCAAGGTCAAAGAATGAAATTGCAAGCTTGGACACCCAATTCCAATCCAAATGAGGACAATCCTATTATCCCTGTTTGGGTACTCATTCCAGAACTTCCATGGCATTTCTACTATAGGGGAAGTGTTGCAAAAGTCAAGATACAAGTGGATTTGACTAAGGACACGCCTCATCATGTTTGGCTATGATGTGATAAAGATCAGAATATGAATGGGGATGGCCAGTGACTGGAAGTAGTATATAAAGATCTACCATATTACTGCTTACACTGCAGGCACTTGGGTCATGAAGAGTACAACTACACTATCAGAAAAAGGAAAGAACAAGAGAAGAAGAAAGCAGCAGCAACTGCTCACACTGCTAACAATTACCTTACAAACAGGCTAGAGGGAGCAACTGCAACACCACAGGAGCAAATGGTACAGGGATAGCAAAATAATTAGACTTGCGACCAAAAACTTAAGGAACAATGCAAAAGTGAGGAGCAACAAGGAAGAATAAATCATAAAAGTAATTGCGCAACAACCAAAAAAGGATAACCATTCCAACGATCAATGGCAATCTCAAAAACAAAAGAATTTCAAGGGAATAAACCAGAAAAACAAGCAAAAGAAACAGACACAGCCACAACAACAAGCACTTGAGACACAGTTATCCATACCCTCCCAGCCCTCAGGTATAATGAGCAAATCACAATGTGCTCTACCAAAGCCACTGGAGACTGTACAAGAGGCCATTCATAATACTGTTGATAGTGTTGATGCGTGTAATGGAGGATAGATTAGTGCACAGGAACCACCTAATAAGACGGGACACTTTACTGGAATAACAGCTCCTCAGACAGTTCATGAGTCTGCTCAGGTAGGTGGTAACACCAGCATGGTAAACCAACCATCCACTACTGCAAATCAGGCAAGCACACAGAAAAATAGGGATGATGGAATTGTCAATAATGTGACTTATGTATCTCATAGTAAGGGCAGGGACAAGCTCAAAGAATAACATCAGAAGCATCAAATTTTGGAATATCTAGATAACCAATATCTAAGAATGGCTGAAAAATCAAATTCCAATCCTAAAGCTGTAGAGCTGACCATAAACTCTATCTCCACTGATACTGGGCAAAATGCTTCAGGGACAAAAGAAAATACTGTTGAATAGGTTCAAAGAAGCTTTGGAATGCATAAGGAAACACTTAATGTGACCCTCAACCACTCATGTCAGGAAATACCATCTCAGACATTTGTGGACTCACCTAATTAAAATGGAAACACTACAGGCTCTATACAACTAGGAGAGGTGAAGTAGGTTCAGAGGCAGATACAAGACTAAGACTTGATGATCAAAGAGTTAATTCAATGCCAGCATAAGTTAATATAGAGATACCCAGGAAGGCTTTGGACACCAACAAAACTGGAGAACTAGTAACCAACGTTGAATGTACAATGGTAATATTACCAGGCAGGGAGAAGGTCAGTAATGCTGATGTAGAGATATATCACCAGATACTTAGGTCATCCTCTCAAAATGTAGATGGGAAGGATCCAACAATTTTGTATGAGCAGGTAGGGTCATCCATAATTCCTAGGGAGTCAGCAACAATTGATACACTGCCTATGGCAATTGCATCAGCCACTGGATCTCCAATGGAGATTCAAATCAATATACCACTGTAATCTTCTGCTCAAATTATACATGACATTATTGCACACAAGGAACTGCCTTTGAAAATTCATAAAGCCTTGGGCACTAATGAACAACTAAAAGATGAAGGTGCTGATGAATCTATAGCTGGGAATTTCAAGTATATGGCAAGGGAAGGAGATTTGTCACATAGGACTGTAGCTAAACATGGTAAGAAAGGAAGGAAGCAAACTCATCACAAGGAACAACAACTTCCTACTTTAATGCTGCCCAAGAGGGTAGCCTCCACCACTAGATGATGATTAAGACACTCAAATGGAAAGAGAGTTATCAACATGCAAAAGGAACATGGTTTTTTCATTATAGAACTCATGGAGCCTTTCCACAAGCAGAGGTTTATTCAGAACTATAGGAGGAGGCTAGGCATGGAAGCAACGATATCTAATATCAATGGCAAGATATGGCTATTTCTTGATGTTGTGGTCCGGTGGAATGTGGTGATTGACACTGACCAACAACTTACTATCATGGTTTATCATCAAGATATTGAGAAGCACATCATTCTGGAAAGATTAGAATTGTGGGATAATCTATACTACCTTGCTAGAGACATGGAATTACCTTGGGCGGTTGGATGGGACGTCAATGTGAGTCTTAATAAAGAAGAGAAGATTGGTGGACTACCAGTTTACCCTCAAGAATATAATGATTTTTCCTTCTGTGTAAACTCCTATGGGCTACTTGAAATGGGGTACAAAGGAAGTCCATTCACATGGTGGAATGGGAGAGCAAACTCAGAATGCATATTCAAAATGTTAGAGAGAATTTTTGTCAATGTGCCATTCCAGACTTTATTCCCTAGTACAGAAGTGGAGCATCACATCAGAGCAGGTTCTGACCATGCACCACTACTGATGAGTAGTGGTAAGCAGACCACTCGAATTGCCAAACCTTCAAACTTCTGAATTTCTGATTTTCTAGCAAAACATGCCTCTTTTATGGAGGTAGTTAGACAGAATTAGCTGGCTGATTTCACAGGTGACCCTTTCTTGATGTTCAAACAGAAACTAAAAATAGTTAAGATTGCTCTTTCAAAATAGAGTAAGCTCACTTATGGGGACATCTCTAAACAACTAGCTTTAAGAGAAGATGTGGTCAAAGTAAAGGAAATGCTATTTGAAGAAGAACCAACAATACAGAATAGAATTGTACTTCAGAAAGCATAATCTGAGTTAAAGAGATATCTGAGCATAGAAGAGCAGTATTTGAAACAAAAAGCAGGAATGTCCTGGTTTGCATAAGGAGATAGAAATACTAGATTTTTCTATAACCATGTCAATGGTAAAAGGCAAAAGCTCCAACTTAAGAGAATACAGAATCATGATGGTGCTTGGATTGAGTCACAAGATCAGTTGGCTGATGCAGCAGTAGAATTTTACCTGAATTAGTTTTCATAAGAAGATGACCCTACATGATCTAAGCTCCTAAGCAATGTACCTACAATGGTGTCTGGTGATCAGAACTTAGAGCTTTGTAGAATTCCTACAATTGAGGAGGTAAAAGCAGCAGCATTTGCATTGAATGTTGAGAGTGCAGGTGATCCAGATGGTTTCACAGGCATTTTCTTTCAAGAATGTTGGGATATAATAGGAGAAGATATACAGAAAATGCTGAAACTGTTTTATGGAGAAAGTCCTATAAACTTAAGTAATTTTATAAATAAAGTGATATCTAGAGTTGTTCATGATAGGCTGGAAAAGATACTACCTTCTATGATCTCTTCCAACCAGTCAGGATTTGTCAAGGGAAGTAGTATATTTGAAAACATCTTATTAACTCAGGAGATTATTACTGACATAAAGTTAAGGGGAAAACCTCCCAATGTAGTTATCAAACTTCATATGGCAAAGGCATATGATAGGGTCTCTTGGAAGTATTGAATGCATGTTTTGAGGAAAATGGGATTTGTAGAATGCTTCATCAACATGGTGTGGAATCTACTATCCAACAACTGGTATTCTGTTCTGATTAATGGTCAAGCTTCAGGTTTCTTTCACTTAACAAGAGGTGTCAAGCAAGGGGATCCTCTCTCCCCAGCCCTGTTCATACTCTCTGCAGAGGTACTGTATAGGTCTTTGAATAAGCTATTTGAAGATCAGAGATTCTAGGGCTTTGGCATGCCCAAGTGGATTGATCCATTGTATCATTTAGCCTATGCAAACGACACTATAATATTTGCTCAATTGATTCATACTCTTTAAAGAAGATTATAGAAGTCTTGTACAAGTACGAGCACACTTCTTGCCAAATGATCAACAAGACAAAGAGTTCCTTTTATATGCACTCTACTGTGTCTGCAAGACTGTTCAGCTCTGTAGAATCTATTACTGGATTCTCAAGGCGTGAGTTTCCATTCACTTATCTTGGAAGTCCAATATTCTACAAACGAAGTAAGGATTATTACAATGACTTGATTAAAAATGTGAAGGCAAAGATGCATTATTGGAAAGAGAAGCTACTATCCTAAAATCATGTGGGTGATTTGGTTTTTGCTAAAGCAAGTGAAATATGAGAGGCATCCAATATAGTGGCAGAAGCAAAGGCTATTTGTGAGGGGTTAGAATACTGTGTTGAAAGGAAATTACATCCACTGATTCCTTGGTGATGAGGAAGATTATTGATGGGGAATGGGCAACTCCATGGTGTATAAGTGTTGAAGTGAGGAAACTCAAGCAGATAAAGAACAACTACAATGTTCTCTTTCAGCATGTACTAAGGGAAGGGAACACTGTTGCGGATTTTTTTACTAACCTAGCTTTCTCTTTATTAGGTACACTCAAATTTCAGCCGTTTCATGAATTACCAATTGCGGCAAAAAAAAACTGATCAACATAGACAAATCACAAATTCCCAACCTTCGGATTAGGATTGCAAAGAGAAGAGAACCTGATTGATGATCAAAACATATAATGCTTTGCCTCTCGTTGACTCATATTTCCACATTCCTAGCAGGCAAGACAAGCATTTTAATCCAAGCAGGCAAGACAACCACAACTCTCTTCACTTCAACACCACCAAATGCAACATACAATCAACATTCCTAAAACAGTCACCCACCAGTTTCTCACAACTCTAGATTCTTCAACAACATGTCATCATAAGCATACAGCTGCTACAACCAATGACCAACAACTTTATCTTACACTCTTGTCTTACTCACATTGTTATTGGCATTGTTAGTTGTCTTTGCATATGCAATACCACAGGTAATTCTTTGTAGGGTGTAGCTGATTGGGTGTAGCAGATTGGTTGGATATAGCCGCCTTTGAGCAAACCAATAACTATATATTGGAGCTACTACTTCTTCATTGCTACAGAGCTTACATCCATATCATGACCATCAATATAATAAGCAGCCTACACTCACACAGATTTGATTTTACTGCTATTCTTAGGATGGTATGGCATGGTTATGTGTTATCTCATTATTTCCCAGTAGTATTAGCATGAGTTCATTCTCATTCTGGGTGTAGTGTAACGACATACAAAAACAATATACAAACCTAGCAGTAGCCAAAGCCCTCCTACCTCACTTACAGACCAAGCTTCTACAATGCTCCCAGACCACACAAGAACCTGGGAGCACAAACTCCCTTCCTAACATGTTTGCTACATTTTGCAGGTTCCTAAGACAGGTTCAGCAAATTGAGGCAATGGCATGGACAGATCTTATACAAATATATTTTACAGCTCCAGTCCAACATGCCAAATATGAAGACATCCAATTTCTTATTGTTCAGTGTTTGCTTGTTCACGTATCAATTCCCATTGGAATTTATTCCAAAGATACGCTCATATTAATGAGGCATTTATCTTCATTTGAAGTATGGAATTACTCTCATACATTCACCGAAAGTATGGAATTACTCTCATTATGTGCATTGAACTGCATAGGACTATTTACTGACGGTATGGAGATGTGCCATTTTCTAGTGGTATTAGCATTTTTCGTTAAATACTCATTCTGGGTATGGTTTATCAACACATTGGAAGCAACTATTGTACTTATTCAAGCAACTAGAAATTGGTTCAAAATTAGTTGTTTGGTTGATTTTTACAACTACATGGAGAATTCATGCACAGAAATATCATATATTAGTATTCCATTTCAAAAAATATTCTACAGTTCAACTTCTTCCACCATGCACTGAACATATCCAAACGGTTTTGTTGTCCCTGCTATGGATTTACACAGACCTATTCATTAGGATTGCAATACATGGCGCCTGTTTCTACTCTTATTCAAATTCGTCAAAACAATGGACTTTTCAAAGATGAAAGATTCAGTTCAGTTGATCCAGGATCAATTCACAGGGAATTTATTGATGGGAGTTGGGAATTACAGCACTGACAAACCCCAGTACTTGTTGGTTTCTGCAGCACCAAAATTTGTACAACTGAACTAGTTTGTGCATATCAACTACTGCTGGTGCGAATTTGATCCTTATATTTTCTAGGACTGCTTGCATTGTCATTTCACAGATTGAGCAAATGTTATTCGTTTCACCTGCTCCAGTGCTCCAGTGTGGCTTCCACGACATCAAACTCACCTGTGATCTATTGTTGCACAGGAGAACTTGGTCCAGTAGAACAACTGTCTGGAGCTGTCATTTTACAGTCATAGTCTCAATCAATACTACACATTCTGGCAAGGAAGTATCAAATGATTTATGTGCAGTGTCAACACTACTGCTTAAATTCTATAGCCCCAAAGTGAAGATGTCTGAACTGCTTTGCTCTATATCTTGTGGATTTATACATACCTACTCCTTCAGATTATAACAAATGGCACCTGGTGAGAGCTTTGTAGGTGCTACAAGGAATTGTTTGCAACTGGTGTGTGAGTTTCATTGTTGTCGGCAACAATTAGATGTTTCCAATTTGTAGCTTAGTAATTTTCATCTATCATTATGTTGCTTCTACATTGTATTTGGTAGCAATAGCCATTGGCTTTCATTGTTTCATTGCTTTTCTTTTACTTGAATATTGTGTAACTTTGCCCATGTTTGGGGCTTATTATATATTTATATCAGCTACTCGGGGAATAACATAGTAGAAAAAAAATAAGTTGTTGTATTCCCTCTTAAGTACCCTAAAAGTACCACAACCGAGATACCCATTTTGAAGAGACCTTCTGTGAATCTAATGTCATTTTTCTTCACCTTCTAGATACCAAAATGTAAAATCCATAATGACATAGAAATACTGTAAGTCTCGATACCATCCAATGTAAATCTCAGATCCTAGCCATAGGTGACTAGTAGCTGAGAGTTTGAGATATTTTTGAGAAGAGAGTTGCACCACGTATCTACGCCTGTTATTTTCGTTTATTTACGTTGATTCACACCTGGTTACTCTTACTGTGTCTGTCTTATTGGACCTTTAGTAAGTGTCGATGTCGACCCCTTATCATTACTTCTCTAGGGTTATGCTAGATACTTACTGGGTACGCGTTGATTTACGTACTCATGATATACTTGCTGTACTTTTTGTGCAGGTACTTATATGTCTGATGGTCTTTTAGGCGCAACGGCGAGGCTATTGCGGGGACTTTACCGTGAGCTGCATTCCATGTTACGCTCCGTAGCCTACAGAGTCTCCATCAGCTTTATTTATATTTTTCCCGTCTAATTTATATTCTAGACAGATATTGTATTTTATTATAGTTCTTAGTTGATGCTCATGCACTTGTGGTACCGGGTTTTGGGGGTTCCTACTGTTGTTTGTCATTGCAGATCACGTAGTTATTAACATTTATCCCCTGTATATTCCATTTTATACTATTTAATTAAGGAAAAATTATGATTTCAAAATAGTAAAATGAGTGATTAAATTGGTGAATCACCGTTGGCTTGCCTGACGGTGATGTTAGGTGCCATCACGACCTTTAGTGGATTTTAGGTTGTGACATATTCGTATACATTTATTAAGGTTTCTTGAAAATATTCTATTAATTTGTGAGTTGCTTGTCTTGCTATTAATCCTTTTTAGGAATGTATTTGCTAAGTGTTCTATGCTTCCACAAGTAAAACATTCTAATTTATTCTTATAGTTTTTCTCTGTCCTATATTTTCTAACATGTCTATTTCTATCTAAGTAAGGTTTTTTAGCAGATGATTTTCTCCGATAATAGTTCTTTTATTGTATTGAGGCTTATATTTTCTATATTGTTTCTTTTTATAATTGTCTTTATCATAACTTTGAGTTGTGTATATTACATTTTTACAAAAACTCATATCATTTTATTTTAGTTGTTTTTGTATTTGTATATGTGTACATATTTCTTGCAATATTTCCATTATATGCCGTATGTTTTGTCCTATAGACCATTTTGCATTTGGATTTTGTATTACTCCTTCTCATTTATACCATCTTTCTTCTACTTCTATACCTAAAACTCCTGGTAATTTATTGAATAATGTTTTACCTAAGTCTTGGTCAACCACATTCCACTAATAGTACAATAATAGAAATAATCGTTTAGGAATATCTTTATAGAATGAAAACTAACTTATACTTAATTGCTCTAGTCTTATTAATGCATTCTTTTGTAATATGACTAATCTATTATTTAGATCTTCTCCTGTTATTAGACTGTGTATTTTATTTGTAAAATTATAATGATTTGGTCTCATTGCTATTAAGGCTTGAAATTCCTGTGGGAATTCGGACTTGTAAGCTTCCCATAATCCTTTTGTTGATTCTCCTAAGAAAGTTTTCATATATTTATACATTATTTCTGCATCTTTCTCATGATAGTTTTTATATAGTTTGCTACTACTATTCCTTTCCAAAGATCTATTACTGAGTTTCATATTTGTGGGTCATGAGCCGCTATATTAAATATTTTTCCTTTACTACCCCCTTCTTGTAACCGAATAGGTTCCTCTATAGGCATTCTTTTTCTTGGTGGTCTTATATTTTATGTTTCTACTTCTTGTCCTATTCTATATACCCTTTTTCTAGGTACATTTCCCATACTAGTATCCATTGTACTTTGTTGAGTTGTCCTTTGGAATGGACTGGGACTAGAACTGGTTGACTCCATTAATTCTTTTTGGCTTATTAAGGAATCTGTTTCTTCATTATCGAAACTATCTTGCAATTTTTCTATAATTTTATCAAAACTTTCTAATTTCTTTTGTAAGATATTTTCTGCCCTATATCCCCAATTATCTGTTCTTAATTTGCATTTTTTAAAATGTTCTTCTGTTTCTTCTAAAGGTTAGTCTCCTTTGTTTATATCCTTTACATCGGAAAGTTATATTTTTATCTTTCTTAGTGAGTTCTCGTGCTTCTTCTAAGGCTATATCTACTTCAAAGTTATTTTGTGTTATTTCTATATTCATAAATTAAGAATTTTCTATAGTTCTCATGACCCAAATGTCCCTCCGTAAGATGTCGTGACGGCACCTAGTCTCTACGACTAGGTAAGCCTAACAATTGCGAAATAATTGAAATAAAAGTAGAATCAACCACTAAACTTCAATAGATAACTATATACTGAAAAATGTCGCTCGGCATGTACAAGTAAACCAACACTCGAGTATAACAAATTCCCAAAGACCCGAAAATCACAAGTCACAAGCTTCTAAGAGAAAGCTAGGCATCTCTATACATTAGAGTCTAAGGAAAATATATAAAAGAAAACAACATAGGAGGGAATATAGGGGACTCTAAGGTCTGCGGACGCTGGCAGATATACCTTAAAGTCTGTGTAGCAGCAGCAAGTACACTCAGCTAATAGCGGGGTTGGTAGGAGGTACATGGGTCTGCACACAAAACATGTGCACAAAAGTAGCATGAGTATACCACAACGGTACCCAATAAGTTCCAAGCCTAACCTCGATAGAGTAGTGACGAGGTCAGGTCAGGGCGCTACTGGTATATAATAATGTAAGGCAAAAAATATTGCAATGTAATAAGAGACTGGAACTTTAACGAGGAGAAACTACAGAAAGATAACAGCACAGCACATAGGGATAAACAATAGGGGCACTCCCGAGATACCGTCTCGTAATCCCAAAAGTAAATGCTCAATAGGGAATCTCCCAAGGTACCACATCGTAGTCCCAAAAGTAAATATGTAGGGGTATCTCTCGAGGTACCACCTCGTAGTCTCAAAAGTAAATATACGATAGGGGATCTCCCCAGGTACCGCTTCGTAGTCCCAAAAGTAAACACACAGCTCAAAATCGATGGACAACAACAATTACAGCAAGAAATCCTACAGTTTAAGACTACATACAAGTCAAGGAAAAGTAGGAAATCAACTAAACATGCTGAACAGGTTTCAAATACGCAATTAAGACACATAGACATATGATATTAGGTTAAACACGATAACTACACATGTTGATATAACTCAATTAAGATGTAACAGGTTACTGCTCAGTAAGAACCGGGTTTTATAATAATTAGCCCATGTACGCACTCGTCACCTCGCGTACATGACACTCACATATCACAGGAGTATCACAACAGTACCAAATCCTAAGGGGATTTTCCTTACACAAGGTTAGGCAAGCCACTTACCTCGAACCGAGCTCAATCAATCAATAAGAATGCCTTTTCCACGACTTTCCGACTCCGAATGGCCCAAATCTTGCCAAAAGCAATTACATACCGCAAATATAACTATAAGAAAATAGTCCAATTAATGAAATCAAAACTTTAACAAGAAATTAGCAAATCGCCCCAAAAGGTCAACCCGGGCCCACATCTCAGAATCGGATAAAAGTCATAAAATACGAACAACCATTCAGCCACGAGTTCACTCATACCAAAATTGCTCAAATCCGATACCAAAATCTCAATCAAAATCCAAAACTTTGGTTGAAGAACTTTCCAACTGTTTTCCCAATTTTCTCAACCCAAATCCTTAATTAAATGATGAAATTAATGATATATTAGTGAAATATAACCAAAAACGAGTTAAGAATCATTACCCAATAGTTTCCTCTGAAAATCCCTCGATTTATCGCCTCAATCCGAGCTCTCAAAGTCCCAAAGTGAAAATGAGATCAAACCTTCGTAATTTCCCCTTTTCTGCCCAGCGATTTCACTTTTGTGAGGGAATCACTGCATCTGCGGTTCCGCACCTACGGCAAAACCATCGCAGGTGCGGACTTCACTTAAGTCCTCAATTCCGCTTCTGCGACCAATGGGCCGCACCTGTGTGCCCTCTTCTGCGGAATACCTCTGCTTCTACGACCAATGGCCTTCCTGACCTTCTACTTCTGCGTTCCATCATCCGCAGAAGCGATTCCGCTTCTGCGGTCCTAACATCGTACATGCGCCCACATACCAAGTTTCTACAAACTGCACCGGCGTTCCTCCGCTCGCACGTGCGAGTCTGCACCTGCGGTCAACCCCACCACAGGTGTGATGATACCAGAAGCTGCAATGCTTAGCAATTCTTCCAACTCCCAATTCGATCCGATAACCCTCCAAAATCAACCCGATGCCCCCGGGACCTCAACCAAAGATACTAACAAGTCCTAAAACATCATTCGAACTTAGTCGTGCCCTCCAATCACATCAAACAACAACAAAAACATGAATCGCACTCCATTTCAAACTTAATGAACTTAAAACTTCACACTTCTACAACCGATGCCGAAACCTATCAATTTATGTCCGATTGACCTCAAATTTAGTATACAAATCGTATTCGACATTACAGACCTATTTCAACTTCCGGAATCAGAATCCGACCCTGATATCAAAAAGTCCCCTCCTGGTCAAACTTCCTAAAAATTTAACTTTCCCCATTTCAAGCCTAATTCAGTTACGGACCGCCAAATCACAATTTGGACGCACTCCTAGGTCCAAATTACCCAACGGAGCTAACAGAACCGACGAAACTCCATTACGAAGTTGTCTTGACACAACTCCAACTACGGTCAAAATTCTAGAACTTAAGCTTCCATCTTAGGGACTATGTCCCAATTCACTCCGAAATCAAAAACAAAATCCCCCGGCAAGTCACATAAGCATAAAATGATACAGGAAAAGTAGTGATTAGGGGATCGAGACTATTACTCTCAAAACGACCGGCCGAATCATTACAATTGTACTTTCAATTTCATCATCTAGTTTTTTCTGATTAGTATAATTATAATATGTAAACCTAATTAAGGTCTCACCTTTAGAGTTTGTATATATTAAATGAGATTCTGGTTTTAGTATTTTTTATTTTGAAATTTTTTCTAAATTCCATTCTAATCCTGCATATTCTTCTGGGTTTATTTTTATGGGCTTTATTAATCTTATACCTTTATTTCCCATTACTTCTACTACATCATCTACTTTTATTTTAAATTTTATGTTATTATTAGTTGCCATTTTTTCTATAAACCCTACACATATTAATAAATTATTTCCATTGTTCATTTCTTTATATCCTTTAGTCTGTATTCCTATTTTAATATCTTTTCCAAATTCTGTCATATTTATCATAAAATCTGGGCTTATGTAAAATATTCCTTCATTATTTATCATATCTACTTCCGTTAAACCTGTTATAGATTTCTTTATGTCTAACCATTTTTCATCATATACTACAACCATTACTTTAGTTCTTAAATTCTTTCTAGTTAATCCTTTTAATCCTTTTACGAGTTGGGGATTATTTAACCTCACCCTGGCCACAGTTAACACATTTTCCCATTCTAAAATTTTGGGCTTTAACTGGTCTCTCCTAGGAATTTACAGGTCAATCCATTAAAGTTATTAAGAAATTGAAAAGATGACCATATACTTAGAGTGGTTTTTTGATTATGTACAAACTAGCAATTAAAAAAATATATTTGATATGAACATAATATAAAGCTGAAAATATATATGATATGGACATAATATATATATATATATATATATATATATGTATATGAAGATTCTTCAGACGTCCACGTATCTATTTAAGTGGTGTGAACCTTAATATCTTGATGATATGATCATTGGAAATTACGTGGATGAAGATGAAAGGAACTTCTTAACAACCTTAATTTTTAAGCGTTTAAGTTATATATACTATTAGTTTATTTCTTTCATATATTATCAGGACAATCAAAAGATATATATAGTGAATCTTCTCAAAATAAGGGATTTGCAATATTGAAAATAAGATATGTCACTTACTGCAATAGGTAAGTACCGTAATCGGATGGTGCAAAAATTACTTACAATTTACAATGACAAAACTTGAACTCATAATTTTATGCTATGATTGAGTTATGTGTGACTTAAATCTTGTTTCAAGTGAACCGCGTCTCTCCTTCTGACCGAATGAATGACAAGTACTCCGAAGTACCAACATTAAAATATTAACCCCTCGTAACATAGCTTTCAAAAGCCACTTTATGTAGCAATATTGGGAGACGGTAACCGGTTAAGAGCAAAGGTGTTTAATGGGTGGGCCGGTCCGGTCCGGATTGAGAAAAAAGGTGACCGACCGGTTTCCAATTCGGGCCGGTTGCTAATGTTTTCAAACCGGGTTTAAGGGGTGCGGGTCCATCCGGATAAAAAATGAACCGGAACAGTTACGGGTCCAAGGGGTCGGGCCAGGCTGGGCCGGGTTAATTTTATTTTATTTTTTTGTATTTTATATAACTATCGTAATTTATATTAATATAAAGTAAGAATATAAAACAAAAAAATAATCTTATAAAAAGAGTGTTTGAATAAAAGGATGCAAAGGCTTTAAAATCTTTATATTTGAAATTTTAAATATTTTATTAAGAATTTAAGATAATAGAATACAATGAAGATGGAAAAACAATTGCACTTATAATTTGCAAGTGCTTTTTTTATTTCAAACTTACAAATTGAAGTTTACATTTAACAACAAGTAAATTAACGAAAACAAATAAATTCAAAGGTTTTGCATTGCCTTAATAAGTTCTGCATAATTAATATGAATTTGTTGGCCATCTTCTAGAGTGATAAATTCAGATGGGTTACCATGTGTTAATATATCTCCAAGTTTGTGATGACCCAAAAATGTCATCTTTAAATTTAATAATTAATTATGTGTCCTAAGACCTCGAAAAGTACTATATATCATTCCTCGACTTGCGTGCGCAGTCCGTAAAATTTTCAGGAAAATTGTTATGTGAAAATAGAATTAAAATATGAATTAGAGCTTTAAAACTCAACTAAGTTGACTTTGGTCAACATTGTGAGCAAATGACTCTGATTAGTATTTTGACTGTTCCTGTAGGTCCATATCGTGAATTGGGACTTGGGCATATGCCCGAAATCAAATTCCGAGGTCCCTAACCTGAGATACGAAATTTTGATGAAAAATTAAAAGTTTAAGTTCAAATAGTAATCGGATGTCGAATTATGTGCAAACGACATCGGAATAGAATTTGATGATTCCAACATCTCCGTATGGTGATTTTGGACTTAGGAGCGTGATCGGAATTTTATTTGGAAGTCCGTAGTAGAATTAGGCTTGAAATGCCGAAAGTTGAATTTTTGGGAAGTTTGACCGAGGGGTTGACTTTTTGATATCAGGGTCAAAATCCGATTCTGAAAATTTGAGTACCTCCGTTATGTCATTTATGGCTTGTGCGCAAAATTCGAGGTAAATCGGACGTGATTTGATAAGTTCCGGAGTCATTTGTAGAAATTAGAAATTTCAAAAATTATTAGGCTTGAATCTATGTGTGATTCGTGTTTTTAGCATTGTTGGATATGATTTGAGGATTCGACTAAGTTCGTATGGTGTTTTAGGACTTGTTGATATGTTTGGTTGAGGTCACGGGGGCCTCGGGTGTGTTTCGGATGCTCAACGGGTCATTTTTGGACTTAGAGAAGTAGCATAGTTTTTCGGTTTTTGTTGTAGAAGATTGTTCTTCGCGTTCGCGAAGGTGTGGTCAGTGGAAGCATCGCGAACGCGAGGAGTAGGACGCGTTCGCGAAGAGTGTTTTCCGTGTGTGAGGTTTTGTTCTTCGCGTTCGCGAAGGTGTGGTCAGTGGAAGCATCGCGAACGCGAGGAGTAGGACGCGTTCGCGAAGAGTGTTTTCCGTGTGTGAGGTTTTGTTCTTCGCGTTCGCGAAGGTGTGGTCAGTGGAAGCATCGCGAACGCGAGGAGTAGGACGCGTTCGCGAAGAGTGTTTTCCGTGTGTGAGGTTTTGTTCTTCGCGTTCGCGAAGGTGTGGTCAGTGGAAGCATCGCGAACGCGAGGAGTAGGACGCGTTCGCGAAGAGTGTTTTCCGTGTGTGAGGTTTTGTTCTTCGCGTTCGCGAAGGTGTGGTCAGTGGAAGCATCGCGAACGCGAGGAGTAGGACGCGTTCGCGAAGAGTGTTTTCCGTGTGTGAGGTTTTGTTCTTCGCGTTCGCGAAGGTGTGGTCAGTGGAAGCATCGCGAACGCGAGGAGTAGGACGCGTTCGCGAAGAGTGTTTTCCGTGTGTGAGGTTTTGTTCTTCGCGTTCGCGAAGGTGTGGTCAGTGGAAGCATCGCGAACGCGAGGAGTAGGACGCGTTCGCGAAGAGTGTTTTCCGTGTGTGAGGTTTTGTTCTTCGCGTTCGCGAAGGTGTGGTCAGTGGAAGCATCGCGAACGCGAGGAGTAGGACGCGTTCGCGAAGAGTGTTTTCCGTGTGTGAGGTTTTGTTCTTCGCGTTCGCGAAGGTGTGGTCAGTGGAAGCATCGCGAACGCGAGGAGTAGGACGCGTTCGCGAAGAGTGTTTTCCGTGTGTGAGGTTTTGTTCTTCGCGTTCGCGAAGGGGAGGACGCGAGCGTGAAGGTATGGTCTGTGTGTGCATCGCGAACGCGTGAGTGGCGTCGCGTTCGTGAAAGAGAGCGAGCCAGCTGGGAACCCCAGTCTTTTGTTCTATGCATTCGCGAGATAAGAGACGCGTTCGCGATCATCTGAGTTAGCAATACTTCGCGTTTGCGAAGAGGGAAGTTGGGAAGCACATTTTTGTGCTTTGCGAACGCGAGACAATGATCGCGTTCGCGAAGAAGAAACCACTGGACAAAATGTTTAAGTTCAGAAAATGGGACTTTGTCCCATTTTCCATTTTTAACGAATTGGAGCTCGGATTGAGGAGAATTTTGGGAGATTTTCAGAGAAAACATCGGAGTAAATGTTCGTAGCTCAATCTTGATTAGATTACCCGAATGCATCACTGTTTAAATATTTAATTGGTAATCTAAGTTGGAAAATTTTAAAAAACCCTCATGGATGGATTTGAAAATTTGAGGGTCGAATTGGTATTGGAATTTAGTCATTTTGGTATGGTAAGACTCGCGATTGAATGGGCGTTCATATTTCGTAACTTTCTCCGAATTCCGAGACGTGGGCACCACAGGCATTTTTGAGTTAATTTCGGATTTTTATTGAAAAATGTAGTATTTTCTTATAGAATTAATTCTATAATTTTTGTTGACTGTATCGAATTATTTATGACTAGATACGAGTCGACCAAAATCAGAAAATCGAGGAAAAAGCATATTACTTGGTTATATTGGAGCAAGTCTAAGTAAGTGACTTGTCTAACCTTGTGTGGGGGAAAAAATCCCCTAGGATTGGTATTAATTGTAATGTGATGAAAGTCGTGTACACGAGGTGACGAGTGTGTACACGGACAAAATATGAAGGATTATGTGTTCAAATTATGAAGATCACTGTTTCATATTAATAAAATTATTAAATCTTGTTATATTCTCCATCATTGATTTGATTTGTATACCTTAAATTTGCTTGACTTTTTCCTACTAATTGTTTTACTTGATATTGATTTATGGCCATAGTTGCCTTCGATTAATTGTTGTGATTTACATAAAGTTGAAAGGCATTCTGTTTTGATTCCACGAGATATTATTTGCAATTATTTGGTGTCATTAAATGTAACATACTATTTGATTCATTTTCATAGTCATTTTATCTTATTAAATTGTTTAAACATTTTTTCATGTCATTATCAATTCTCCAGTAGGGCCTGACCTGACCTCCTCACTACTCTACTGAGGTTAGGATTGGCACTTACTGGGAACCGCTGTGGTGTACTCATACTACGCTTCTGCACATCTTTTTGTGCAGATCCAGGTACATCTTACCAGTCTAGAAGTCAGTGAGTTACCTGCGCACGGAGACTTTGAGGTATATCTGCCAGCGTCCGTAGACTCTGGAGTTCCCTTCTATCATTTTATGTTGCTTCCTTATTTTTCTTAGACTTTGATACATAGAAACATTGAGAATAAACGTTTTAGAAGCTTGTGACTTATTTCTACAGGTTTTGGGAGTTGTAATTATTTGAATTGTAGTTTATTTATTTCAGATATTTATGATTATTCCGCATTGATAGGCGTACCTAGTCTTAGAAACTAGGTGCCATCATGACCTCCTACAGAGGGAATTTGGGGTCGTGACAAGTTGGTATCAGAGCACTTGGTTCATAGGTGTTATGAGTCACAAGCAGGTTTAGTAGAGTCTTGCGGATCGGTACAGAGACACCTGTACTTATCTTCGAGAAGCTATAGAACTGTTAGGAAATATTCACTTCTTTGATTCCTTATCGTGCGCTTTTTTTGATTTCAAAGTTCTAAAAATTGTCTTTCTATTCTCTCACAGATGGTGAGGACACGCACAACTGGATCTGATGATCAGACACCCACGCCCCCTGTTGGAGCCGTAAGAGGCCGGGGTCGGGCCAGAGGCCGAGGAAGATCACGTGGTGCAGCCAGAGCACCTACACGAGCTGCTGCACCAGAGCCACCAGTAGCTCCAGTTGGAGAGCAGGCACCTGAGACGCCTGTTACTACTCCTGCACTTTAGGAGACTCTTGCCCAGTGTTTGAGTATGTTTGACACTCTAGCTCAGGCAGGGTTCATTCCACTTGCTCCTGCCACATCTCAGGCCGGGGGAGGAGCACAGACTCCCGCCGCCAGTACTCCAGAGACACGGGCCCAAGTTGACCATGCCCTAGAGGTTATACTAGTGTAGCCAGTTGTCCCAGTTCGGCCTGAGATTAGGACAACAGTTTCAGAGGGGGAGCAGCTCAGGCTCGAGAGGTATAAGAAGTACCACCCTCCCACTTTCAGCGGTTTAGCTTCAGAGGATGCTCAGGGTTTTCTAGAGGAATGCCACTGTATCCTTCGTACTATGGGTATTGTGGATTCCAGTGGGGTTTCTTTTATGGCGTTCCAGTTTAGAGGAGCAGCCTACCAGTGGTGGAGGGCATATGAGTTAGATAGTCGGGCTGAGGCATCTTCACTTACTTGGACTCAATTTTCAGATATATTTCTTAAGGGAGTATGTTCCTCAAAGTCTTACAGATGCATGGCACGCACAGTTTGAGTAGCTGCGCCAGGATTTTATGACTGTGTTAGAATATGCGGTCCGATTCAGTGATTTGGCTAGGCATGCACCAGCCTTAGTTGCCATTGTTCGAGAGCGGGTTCGTAGATTTATTGAGGGTATCCACCGTAGTATTAGCTATAGTATGGCCCGAGAGCTAGAGATGGACATCACATACCAACAGGTGGTGTCAATTGCTAGGAGATTGGAAGGTATGCGGACTCGGGAGAGGGAAGAGAGGGAATCTAAGAGACCCCGAGATCTGGTACATATAATAATTCTCGTGCCTCAGTTGCTGCCTGTCATGGTAGAGGTTATATGAGCCGTCCTATTCATTCAGCACTTCCAACTTCCAGTGGTATTCCGACTACTCCCAGACCTCAGGTTCCATATTATGCACCACCAGTGTCTTCTGTACCTCCTGTACGGGGTGCTTTCAGCGGGTAGTCTAGTCGATCAGGCCCGAGCCAGTCCCAGCAGCCACGTCCTCCGAGGGCATGTTTTGAGTGTGGTGACACTCGTCATATTATGAGAGACTGCCCCAGATTTAGGAGGGGTGAACCTCCACAAATTTCACAAGCCTCACTTATTCCATAGGGTCATCAGGCTTCTCAGGCTATGATTACTGCACCAGTTGCCACTCCACCTGCACAGTCAGCTAGAGGTGGAGGTCAGGCAGATAGAGGTTGCCCTAGAGGGGGAGGCAAGGCCAGATATTATGCCTTTCCTTGTAGGAAAAATGTCGTTGCATCCAATTCTGTTATCATAGGTATTATTCCGGTCTGTCATAGAGATGCATCAGTATTATTTGATCCAGGCTCCACTTATTCTTATGTGTCATCTTATTTTACCCCGTATTTGGGCGTATCACGTCATTTCTTGAGTTCTTCTATTTATGTATCTACACCCGTAGGGGAATCTATTATTGTGGACCGTGTGTATCAGTCGTGTTTAATTGTTATCAGTGGCTTTGAGACCAGAGCTGATTTATTATTGCTCAGTATGGTGGATTTCGATATTATTTTGGGCATGGAATGGTTGTCGCCCTATCACGCTATACTTGATTTTTACGCCAAGATGGTGACATTGGCTATGCCAGGTCTACCGCGACTAGAGTGGAGAGGTACCTCGGATCATGTTCATAGCAGGGTTGTTTCATTTCTTAAAGCTCAACGAATGGTTGAGAAGGGGTATGGTGCGTATCTAGCCTATGTGAAAGATGTTAGTATTGATACTCCTACTGTAGAGTCAGTTCCTGTAGTAAGGGATTTTCCTGATGTATTTCCAGCAGATCTTCCGGGTATGCCACCCGACAGGGATATTGATTTTGGTATTGATTTATTACCGGGTACTCAGCCCATTTCTTTCCACCATACCGCATGGCCCCAGCAGAGTTGAAAGAATTAAAAGAACAGTTACATGAATTGCTTGATAAGGGTTACATTCGGCCTAATGTATCACCTTGGGGTGCTCTTGTCTTATTTGTAAAGAAAAAGGATGGTTCTATGTGGATGTGTATTGATTACCGCCAGTTGAACAAGCTTACAGTGAAGAACAGGTATCCATTGCCACGTATTGATGACCTATTTGATCAGTTTCAGGGTGCCAGGGTATTCTCTAAAATTGACTTTCGTTCAGGCTATCATCAGTTGAAGATTTAGGAGCCACATATCCCGAAGACTGCTTTTAGGACTCGGTACGGTCACTACGAGTTCGTTGTGATGACTTTTGGGTTGACCAATGCCCCAGCATCATTTATGCACTTAATGAATAGTGTATTTTAGCCTTATCTTGATTCATTCATCATTATTTTTATTGACAACATTCTGGTGTATTCCCGGAGTCGGGAGGATCATGAACAGCACCTGAGGACTGTGCTCCAGATTTTGAGAGAAAAGAAGTTATATGCAAAATTTTCAAAGTGCGAATTCTGGCTTGATTTAGTGGAATTTTTGGGTCATACAGTTTCGTGCGAGGGGATCAAGGTAGATCCAAAGAAGATTTAAGTAGTGCAAAGTTGGTCTAGACCGTCCTCAGTTACGAAAATCCAGAGTTTCCTTGGTTTGGCTGGGTATTACCGCCGATTTGTAAAAGGGTTTCTGTTCTATTGCTACATCTATGACCAAATTGACCCAGAAGGGTGCTCCATTCAGGTGGACCGAGGAATGTGAGGAGAGCTTCCAAAATCGCAAGACAGCTTTGACTACAGTCCCTGTATTGGTATTACCTACAAGTACATGATCTTATACTGTGTATTGTGACGCGTCGAGTATTGGTCTCGGCACAGTGTTGATGCAAGACGGTAGGATGATTGCCTACGTGTCCAGACAGTTAAAGGTGCATGAGTAGAATTATCATGTACATGACCTAGAGTTAGCAGCTATTGTTCATGCCTTAAAATTTTGGCGGTATTATTTGTACGGTGTCCATTGCGAGATCTACATCGATCATCAGAGTTTACATCATCTGTTTAAACAGAAGGATCTTAATTTGCGGCAGCGGAGATGGTTGGAGTTGCTTAAAGATTATGATATCACCATTCTCTATCATCCTGGGAAGGCCAATGT
>AWOL01S0029863.1:0-14204 GCA_000715115.1 Nicotiana otophora
ACTTGTGTGCAAAATTTGAGGTCAATCGGACTTGATTTGATAGGTTTCGGCGTTGGATGTAGAGGTTTGAAGTTTAAGGTTTATTAGGCTTGAATCGATGCGCAATTTGTATTTTTGGTATTGTTTGATGTGATTTAAAGGCTCGACTAAGTTGGTACGATGTTTTAGGACTTGTTAATGTATTTGGTTGAGGTCCCGCGGGCCTCGGGTGTGTTTCGGGGTGAGTTTTGAACGAGTTTGGGCATTTCGGCACTCTGGTGATGCTCTGGGAACAGTTGGAGTGCGGGGGCACATTTTGGAGTGCTGAGGGAAAGCCTCATATGTGGGCCTTAGAGGAAAATTGCAGACCTTAGAGGAAAATTGTGGTTCGCAGAGGAAAATTACGGACTGCAGAAATCCTCTTGAGGCTGCAGAAATCCTCTTGCGGTTGCAGAAAGGAGAATCTGCAGGTTCGATGGTCTGACTTCGGAAGCTTATATCTTTGATCTATAAGGAATTTGGTGGTGATCCAAAAAAAAGAGTTGGTATACCTTTGAGTATAGTTTTCAGAAAAGTAAACTATTTATCATTTAGACATTTGTACAGAAAGTTATGGTCAATTTACTAAAGCCTGGTAGTGCAAATGCTGCTGAACTGCGACTGCACAATTTGGGTTGCGGCCACAGAGACCTTAAATGTGCGTACCACAAAAAAAAAACAAAATCTGCCAGCACAATGGGAGATCCGATTTTGTACTATATTAACAAGGTTTAAAGTATTATTTCACATTTGGACTTTAGGAGCTCGGTTTGTGGCGATTGTTCGTGGGTTTCTTCAAGAAATTCATCGGGGTAAGTGATTCTAACTCGGATTTGGTTAATATACACGAATATATCATTATTTTCATCATTTAATTAGTATTGTGAGATGGAAATTTGGAAAAAATTGTAGAAACTTCATAAAATGAATATTTGCGATTTGAATGTTGATTTAGAGTCGGATTTGAGTGAAACTAGTATGGTTGGACTCGTTGTCAAATGAGTATTCGTAATTTGTGACTTTTACCCGATTCCGAGACATGGGCCCGGGTCGACCTTTTGGGCCGAATTTTTGATTTTTGCTAAAGTCGTAGTTTCAAATTTTAAATTAGTTCCTTATAGTTATATTTATAGTATGAAATTATTTTGGCTAAATTCGAGCTGATCAAAGTTGGAAAATCGGGGGAAAGGCATACTACTTGACTGATTGAGCAAAATTTGAGGTAAGTGACTTGTGTAACCTTGTGTGGGGGAAATTCTCTTAGGATTTGATATTGTTGTGACAATTTGTAATATGTGAGCGCCTGTACGTGAGGTGACGAGTGCGTACACGGGCTAATATGGAAACTCCGGTTCTCGTTGAGTTGTCTTCTTTTAAATTCCTTAACTAAATTACCTTAGCATATGTAGTGATCATGTTTAGCCTAGTATCGCATGTATACGTGCCTTAACTCTTACTTGCAATTTATGCAACATGCTTAGTTGAATTACCTACTTCCCCTCATTTGAATTAAATCTGTAACTGTAAGATTTCTTGCTGTAAATTCTTTGTTCCTTCAGTTCGATTATCTGCTGCATATTTACTTTGGGACTATGAGGCGATTCCTTGGGAGATCCCCTTGTACTGCATATTAACTTTGGGACTACGAGGCGGTTCCTCGGGAGATCCCCCTGTACTGCATATTTACTTTGGGACTACGAGGCGATTCCTCGGGAGATCCCCTTGTACTGCATATTTACTTTGGGACTACGAGGAGGTTACTCGGGAGATCCCCCTGTACTGCATATTTACTTTGGGTGTCATGCCCCGAACTCAGGGAGCGCGACCGGTGCTCAACCGAGTGAACCCAGTCGAGCAAACCTAATTTACATTAACCTCTCATCATTACTCATGCATGATTTACCATAATATAATTAGATCTTGACTTTCATATTGAATACATTTGGCTCAATGGTCTATAATTTCTTTCTCATGATGGTTACACAGCTTTATAAATAACTATAAATACTGTGAACATAAATACATGACAAAACTCAAATCTTTAATTACATGACCCACAGTGTACATGGAGCTTCTATGACAATAGATACCTAAATACATAAAATGAACTAGACCCAAACACCCACTAGAACTGTAGTGGGCTCACCATAAGCTGAGTAGTGAAGAAGATCTCTATCAAAGATCCATATCATCCTGTAGAAGTATGCATGCATCCATTAAAAGATGCAGCGTCCCCGGCAAAAGGGACATGGGTACATGTGGAATAGTACTTGTATGTAAGGCAGTCAAAACAACATATGAAAATATGGTAACTCAAATAAGAGGCAGATAAAGTACATCAAGAAACTACGAAACAACCCATAGAATCACATTTCAAGTCTTATTATACTTGCATCATTGTAAACTTCTTTTAGGATCAACTGAGCCACATGAACTATACGTGGAATACATAATATAATGTAATTGTAACAACATGTACAAACAAGGCCAATGAAAGTGGCACCTCCTCTCTTATTTTACACATATACATTTCATAGACCGTCCTTAGTGTTCACATATCATATTATACACCTATGCATCTCATAGATCGTTCACAGTATCACCTATACAATACATATGTGTGTTTTATAGACCGTTCCCAATATCATCTATACAATACACCTGTGTGTTTCATAGACTGTTCACAGTGTTTACTTACATAATACAAATATGCCTATTTAAGGGCTTGGAAATACAACATGAATATGATGAATCATGGTAATAGTAAAAGGGCTTAGATAGCCGTTAACATCAAGAAAATTTATTAAGAGCTTCCATTAAAATTATAGATATTAAGTCGGGGATCCACTATAACCATCTTCACACAAAGCAGCCATGCCGCCTCACCCCAACATATGTGGGTGGAGGTGTATCACGATACCACAATCACTACACAAAGCGTTCCACCGCCTCACCCCAATATATGTGGGTGGAGGTGTGTCACAATACCACAATCTCTACACAAAGCGACCCTACCGCCTCACCCCAATATATGCGGGTGAAAGTGTATCATAATACCATAATCTCTACACAAAGCGGACCTACCGCCTCACCCCAATATATGTTGGTGGAAGTGTATCACAATACCATAATCTCTACACAAAGCGGTCCTACCGCCTCACCCCAATATATGTGGGTGCAAGTGTATCACAATATCATAATCCCTACACAAAGCGACCCTACCGCCTCACCCCAATATATGTGGGTGGAGGTGTATCATAATACTACAATCCCTACAAAAATGGCTCTGCCGCCTCACCCCAATATATGCGGGTGGAGGTGTAACCAAAATATCACAATTTGGATTCTCAAACGATAATAGTTAGTACAAAAGATTTCCTTTCAAATCATACCCTTTGGCACCATTGATCTTAACAAGAATATAAGTTCATAAGATTTCGTCATATGTGAATTAGAATTTGATCACATTGAATCCGTACAAAACTTTCTCCCTAAGGGGGGTATAACATAATTGAGTAAAAATAGAGGATCATTATGCACATGAACATATATAAAAACCCAAAGCTACATGAATAGCGCTACTTTTGAGGTCATAAGTTCCCGGATCATTGGAACACTTCATGTTCATATTCATGCTCATCATGGAGAAATACACCTCATTACATTAGCACATGTATGGTAAATCAATAAGTCAATTTCAATGGCACATGGCCCAAATACGTTTTCCATAACATTTATCGTCACTTAGCATAGGACATCCCTCTTCCACCTCATTATATACTCCCTTGTCATCTTAATGCCATTAGATATGTTCATGATTCTTGGGGACTTAACATCGAAGCCATTTACATTAATTATTTTAGAAGCATACATACTATGATTGAAGCCATTGGGACATATAGCACCTCATAATTCTCATTTTGGAAAACGGCCACATTTCATGTTTATACTATCACTTACTTGTACTTGCCATGGGTGATCACAGGACATCAAGAACATTTGAAATATTTAGGAACACCTTAGCCTCTCCTCATGAGAGCGTTGGAGCTTACAGCACATTGGAAACAAAAATACGAATATGTTCATCTCATAACCTTTTCACACCATATATCACTTCATTAGTATTTTCAACTACTTACACATTATTATTTCATTGGCTCCCTTTGCCGTACATATTATTCTTTATTCATGGCACTGTGGCCGTATATCCTATTCCACGCTTTCATTTTTTTTCTTTCAAGGATTATCATCATAATCATCATCATATATAATACCCTTCAAGTACTTCTCCCCAAAAAGGGCAATACATAATTTCAACTCATGAATATGTAAGAACTCACAACATATTGGAAATACCTACGAAGCATAGCATTAGGTAGAACAACCATATTTGGACATGACTTGAGCACATAAGCTTTTGGACAACGCTATTTTCGGAGTCAATTTGGAATAGTTGAACCAAGGCTCATTTCATAATCTTTCACACATCATTTCATTTTATTGGTGCTATTGGACATAAGTATAACTTTCATTCTTAGTACGATGTCTACACTTTATATCCACTACTCACTACTTTCACTTTCAAGCATCTTTATAGATTATCGACAACAAAAAATCTCTAATCACGACATTTAGTACACATATGAACAATTAAGAGTCTTAAGCACCTTGAGATTTCTTACACAATTTGGCATATTAGCCTTCACTTGAAACACGACTTGAAGTCATAACATTTTAATACCCAACTCATGCTTTGAACGCATTCCCGAAGGATAACATCCTATAATAAGAGCACCCAGAACACATTTTGAACATATACCTTTCAACACAAAACTTATTTGGAATAGTTAATTTATAATGAATAACTCGAGACTTACAAGAACATCGTGGGACTCATTCTAAGAGAGAAGTTTAGCCAACATACCTTAAACTTATCCCTTAATGATACTACAATGATCCAAAATACTAAGCAACTTCAATCTACAATAACAACATCCAATGGGACCATTATTAGTAACACATTCCATAATTTAGGCCATTTAGGCACTTTATCAAACACCTAGTCGACATGAATCTCTACATCTCTTAACCATAGAATTAGTTCATCCAACTACTACCATTTACCAACAATTTATCCCACCATCATTTTTACACAATTCATAACTTCCAACATCACATACATGACCATCCATCCACACCTAACCAACAAAATTCCATCAAATAATCAATTGTCAATCTCTACAATGGTTATGTATTTAAATTGGATACTTATGGTTTTAAATCACCATACCATAAGTTCTAATACTTAATTCATACTCATATTCACATAATATATCCATACATGTAAGTCTAAGGGTGTAGGATTACCTTTTGGAAGAAATCTTGCAAAACCCTTCTTTGAGTTCTTGAAGATCTAAGTATTTTATGAGAAGAATTATCAATACTAGCGTAGAAATTATGGAATTTCACACCAACATAATGGGGATTTCTTACCTTGAAGAAGAAGGGAGTTGATGGTCTTGAGAAAGTGGAGAAGAGCTCCAAAATGCGTCCAAATGAAATGGGAAAAATGAAGCCCGAAATTGTATTGTATTAATAGGCCCAGATTTCTAGGTTTCGGATGCTGCCCTGGATGATTCGCATCCCCACTTCACTCCTCTTGGAATCTCGGATACAGACCTGGATGCTATGGTAGCACTTCACTGCCAGCCTGTCTTTCGGACGCGGCCTCGGATTATTCGCATCCGCAGACTCCCCCGCCAGCCTTTGGTAATTTGGTCATAACTTCTTGTAGGAATGTCCAAATGATTAACGGGTTTTCGCGTTAGAAACTAGATTCAAAGACATTTAATTTGATAGGTCATTCATCACATAACTCCTTATAAATGTGTAGATATTCTCGTCCAAAATTTGGTCTTGTGCGTACTCATTTGGAACTTTAGTCTATCCTGAAATTTCCAACTTGACTTGGACTTAGGGCTCTCTTTAGACCCCAAATCACTTATAATATGCCTCGTACACTTATTATCATATCCAATTGATATCCATCCTATTAATAGTCCTTTTCTTTACACATAATAATATAATTAGCGCACATCGACTTTCTTAATAGCGCTTAAGTACTTCGAATTTGTTCGGGGTGTTACATTAGGACTACTAGGAGGTTTCTCGTGAGATCCCTAGCACCGCATATTTACTTTGGGAATATGAGGCAGTTCCTCAGGAGGTTCCCCCTGTCTTGCATATTTACATTTGGAACTACGAGGCGGTACCTCGAGAGTGCCCCTGTTGTTTACCTCTGTTTTACTGTGCTTTTATTTTCTGAAGCTTCTCGTTATTTAAATTCTCAGTCATTTCAAATATTATTATATCTTCTGCCTTACTTTTATTTTAACCAGTAGGGCACTTACCTAACTCGCATCTGAGAACCAAGATGCGCCCCCCACCCCCCCAGCTCTACATCTACCAATAGGCATCTGTGTCAGTGGACTCGCACCTGCGGACCTGACCTCGCAGGTGCAGAAATATAGTAACAGGAATGCCAACCAAGGCCAAGCTAATCTGAAGCTCATTCGAAACTTACTCGAGCACTTTGGGACCCAGTCCAATTATACCAAAAAGTCCTAAAACATAACGCAGATGTACTCAAGTTCTCACATCACATAAAATAATATCAAAACCATGAATCACACCTCAATTTGAGCTTAAGAAACTAGTCTATATTTCCGAATTCCAAACTTATATCAAACTCGTCTAAAAAACTCTGAATGACCCCAAATGAAGAGATGCAATTGCTTTTTCAATAAGGTAATATTATCATATAACTTTGTGTCATGTGAAATTGATTAACATCTCCGCATTCTTATAAAAAAAATTATATTTGATTTAATTATTACAACTAAAAAGGAGCAACTCCTCAATATGATAATGCAATGACGTACAATGATCTTCGATGCAGCGAATTTTGCATTTTATTTATTTATTTATTTTATTTTGCATTTGATAGAGTTTCTAATTTTATATAACGTCTAATTTTATACCGTTATAATCAAAATTTAGATCTCAGTTCTTGTCATCAAGCTTCATTCTCGATCTCATGCTTTATAATATATGTTAGCAGGAGACTTGATTCTGGAAATTAAGCTCTTTCTGATGACCACCCCCAACTAGGGGCAAATGTTACACTTATATATAAGGTTTGAATTGTTTTTTATGTATATATAGATGATACGTTAAATTCATCACTACTCTACCAAGGTTAGGCTTGGAACTTACTAGGTACCGTTGTGGTGTACTCATACTACACTCTGCATATCTTTCTGTGCAGATCCAGATTTTTCCTACCATGCCAGATACTAGTGAGTTAGACTGTACGTGGAGACTTCAAGGTATATCTGCCAGCGTTCACATACCTCAGAGTCCCCCTCTTTCCTTATCATGTTGCTTCTCTTATTCTCTTTAGACTTTGATGTATAGAAATACTTAGTATTTTCTATCTACTAAGAAAGTGAACTAGTTATTCTAAATATTTTCTTCATGAGGATGTTATGTGAATTGCTAATAAAGGTAAAGTATGTGAAGTCACATTGGGCCTTATAAAATTTTGAAGGAAATATGCCGAACTATGAGTATGATAATTCCCCATCATTGTCCTTCATGTATCCGGCATTTCATGTGTCTATGTCTAAGAAGGTAGTTGAAAATCCTTTGTCTATCATTTCGGTGGAACCTAGTAAAGGTGAAGTTATTGGATAATTGGCCTATGAGAGGTACTTAATTGTCATCCTTGTTAGATAAGTCCAGAAGTTGGGATTGCCTCTGTCGAGTATTATGGAGAAGTCTATGAGTCGAGGAGGCCACCTCGAAGGCCGAAAGTGTAAAGGAAAGAAAATGTTCTCACTCTATTGTATAGTCAAATGATTGTGGATCGAAAGATAGTTTCTATGTGTTATGATTTAAATATGTGCAGCACATGTCCAGATATCACTCTTAATAACATAATGCATCTAATGTTGAGATTAGTGTTGTTGATATACATTGTATTTGTTTGTCGAGTTGTGGATGTGTTGATAGGGCGGTTATGGTGATTCTCTGGCAGATGGTAAGGCCAAATTGCAGAGGAGACTCTGACGAAATTTTTGAAATATTTGGAAGTTAGTCAAATTTGGGAGCTTAAGATGTGTAGAAGAAGAAATGAGTTATGTTAAGTGTTTGAGGACGGACTCTACTCCCTATTCGAGAACGAATGATCCTTAGCAGGGGAGAATATAGGCCCCTAAAAATTTCGCTAAGGAATTTAAGGTTCCGTGGTGCCAAGGTAGGTTAATTTATTGTATTTTCGGACTTTTTGGGTTAAACAATGTGTTGGGGATTTGAATCATTTTGACATCGCATCACCAACGCTTAGCATGCCAGACAGTGCTATAACCCTCACAAATCCAGGTCTGTAACGCGCTAGACCGTGCTATAACCCACGCGAAGCCAGGTCTGTAGCGTGTTAGACCGTGATATAACTGTCGCGAAGCCAGGTCTGTAGCGCGTTAGACCGTGCTGTAACGCTCACGAAGCCAGGTCTGTAGCACGCTAGACCGTGTTATATCTCTCAAGAAGCCTAGTATGTAGCTCGCTACAGAGCGTGCCTAGCCTGGTTTGCAGCCCGGTTCGGATTTTGGAGGGTCCGTTTTTCTATTTTCCCAACCCGACCCTAGTTCCTATAAAATGATCTTAGGGTCATTGTTTATGGTAAATATGATATTTTTAGAGAGGGGAAAGTGCCCTATAGTGAGAGGAGGAATTCCTAAGCCCTTGTTCATCAAATCTTGCTCAAGCCTTGAAATCCAACAAGAAATCCCTCAAGTTCTTTATCTAAGAGGTAAGGTTCCATACCCTAGTTTTTAATTTCGAATTTGGGTAGAAGATGGTTGATTAGGATTATGATTCTTGGGTGCGAAAGTATTATTAATACATGCATGTACCAATAAGGTGTGTGGGAAGATTGTTGAGCTCAAATGGGTAACGATTGGGTTGTGGAGTAAAGGCAATCTTTTAGAAGAACCTTGTAGTAAACTTTGCGCACCTATGTTTGATACAATTCTCAAACGAGCTGAAACCATGAATATCTTCCTAATCTGTGTTCAATTTTGTTATGTCTTAAAATAGATTGAAATTTCTAGGATTTTCGGAACATTGTAGTAATCTAAGAAAAGCTTGAAGCGAAGTATATTGGCTAAACTACTCTCTTAGAATCAAATTCCATAATGTTCCCGTAAGTTTCAAGTATAGCTGGCTCAAGTTCCTAATTCCCATGTTCCGAGTTGTTCCTAATAAATTCGATTATCCCGAGTAAGCAAAGGGTCGAAAGATGTATGTATTCAAAATTGTGTTCCAATTATCACATTATGTTATCCTTCGGGAATGTGTCCAAGAATGATATGTGTATTAAAATGTTATGGCTTTGAGTTACATTTCAAAGGACAGTTATGATGCCAAATTTTGGGAGACAAATTCGATGTACTTAAGACTCTTAATTGCTCATATGTGTACCTAAAGTCTTGATTTGAAATGCCTTATTGTTGATAATCTATAAAGATGCTGGAATGTGAAAGAAGTGGTTTTAAAATGTAAAGTGTGGCCACTGTGCCAATAATGAAAGTTATACTTGTGGCCAATGGTGCCAAGGAAATGAAATGATGTGTGAAAGGTTATGAAATGAGCCTTGATTCAACTGTTCCAAAATTATTTCAAAAATAGAATTGCCTAAAAGCTTATGTACTCAAGTCATGCCCATATGTGGTTGTTTTAACTAATGCTATGCTTTGTGAGTATTTTCAATGTGTTTTGTGTTCTTACATATTTGTGAGTGAAAATTTTGTATTGCCCTATTTGGGGAAAAGTATTTCAAGAATAAATGGTGTGCTACTTGTTTATGATTTTTACTTGCGCATCGATCGCCAATCATTTTACTCCATTTCTTTTAAAGAAATCTATTGTGCTTAAATTCTTCATTTCTAATGAACTTAAAGTTGTAATTTCTGAAATATTCTATTTGTTGATATTTATGATGATGATCCAAGAAAGGAAAGAAATGAAAGTGTGGAATATGAAATACAGCCATTGTTCCATGAAAGAAGAATTATATGTATGTTCAAGAGAGCCAATGAAATAATGATATTGTAAGTGGTTGGAAGTACCAATGAGGCTATATACGGTATGAAAAGTTATGACGTAAATGCATTTGTATTGTTGTTTCCTTTGTATGCAAATCAAAAATATTTTTGGGAGTATCGTTAGTCACCGAGGAAGGATAGGTAACAACCTAACCCTGAAACTACAAGTGCCGGTATAGGAGTGATTGAGGGGTAAATCCCCGTATTGATATGATAAAATTATTCTCCTTAATTGGGATGAGATTGATGTGATGAAATTGTTTCCCTTAATTGGGATGATATTGATGTGATGATATTATTCCCCTTATTTGGGATGAGATGATTGCTAGAATAGGGTGATATCGATCCATACCGCATTGTGGTGAGACGGACTAGCTGATCGGGTCGTGATCGGACGCCATGCCGCACACATGGTGGTGATTGTGCTGGAAATTATAATTGAAATTGTGATCGAGAATGTGACTGTGGTTGATGTCTCGGATGAGACGGCCTAGCCGATCGGGTCGTGATCAAACTCCGTGCTAAAAGTACGGTGGTATTGTGAATAGTGGTATATCGGTTCTAACGATCTCCCAACCAAAAACAATATTATCTTCATATTTTGGAAATTAGTATGTTTTAACTTGGCATTTAGATATCACTGATTGCTAATTGTTGTTTCCATGGTGTTCCCTTTCTTACATTGGCATTTTATTTTGAAAAAGGACAGTTAGCTTTACATACTAGTACTATTCCATGTGTACTAATGTCCCTTTTGCCGGGAGCGCTGCATCTTCAATGGATGCAGGTGGTTCAGTAGCGGGCAGCTTTGGTCCTCGTTAGCAGTTACTCCCTTTTTAGCAGGTCTTGGTGAGCGCTACTCTATTCCCGGCCTGATGTCATTTGATGCTGTACATTGTGTTTGAGGTATAGCTGGGGCCTTGTTTCCGGCACTTCCATACTACTCTTCTGTTGTATCTAGAGGCTCCGTAGACAGGTTATGGGTGGTGTTTGATGTTGGGTAATAAACTAGAAGTGTTGGTATGTGGCAAACATATTTTCCATCATATCTATAAACTTGTAATATTTTGGAAGTCGTAAATGAATCTCCTTGATTAATGGAAAAGAATGGGAGCACTTGACTCCTCTCATGTATATTTTTGGCGACTGATTCTTATATTTTTAATGGGAAAGGTTGGGTAGAAGGCATCTAGCAGGCTTGCTTGATCGGGGTATCTCGGTTGAGCATCGATCGCACTCCCCGAGGTCGGGGCATGACAGTAGGGATTCTTTAATATTATTCGATCTAAGGTCTACATATTTATATGTTTCTTCTCTATTTTCTCATTATATGGATGTCTCTCGTGAGACCTTGGGTGCTCCTGTATATGTGTCCACGCACATGGGCGATTATGTTATTGTGGATCGAGTCTACTGGTCATGTATTGTGACTTTTTGTGGTTATGAGACCATAGTGGATCTTCTGTTTCTCGATATGACCGACTTTGAGGTCATCCTGGTCATGGATTGGTTGTCTCCGTATCATGACATTCTTGATTGCCATGCTAATACTGTTACCTTGGCGAGGCTAGAGTTGCCTAAATTGGAGTCGAGGGGTTCATCTATCAGTGCATCTAGTCGGGTTATCTCTCTCCCAAAGGCTCGACACATGGTCAAGAAGGGCTGTTTGGCTTATCTAGCTTATGTTCGAGATACTACTACAGAGACTCCTACGATCAATTCAGTGCCCGCACCACCCGTGGTGCGGGAGTTCTCCGATGTGTTCCCTTTTGTTTTACCAGGCATGCCACCACATCGTGATATTGATTTGGCATCAAGTACCCAACCTATCTCTATTTCACCGTACTGCATGGCTTCAAAAGACTTGAAATAGTTAAAGGCGCAGCTTAAGGAGTTGCTAGCAAGGGGGTTCATCAGGCCAAGTGTGTCGCCTTGGGGTGCACTAGTGTTATTTGTGAAAAAGAAGGATGAGAGTATGCCGATGTGAATTGATTACCGCCAGTTGAATAAAATTATCACTAAGAACAAGTATCTGTTGCCCCGTATTGATGATTTGTCTTACCAGTTGCAGGGTGCTAGGGTGTTCTCTAAGATCGACTTGAGATCTGGGTATCATCGGCTGAAGATTCATGCTTCGGATGCTCCGAAGACCCCTTTCCGGACTAGGCATGACCACTATGAGTTTCTAGTGATGTCTTTTAGCTTGACCAATGCCCTGGCGACGTTTATGGATTTGATGAATTGGGTGTTCAGGCCATATCTTGACTTATTCGTCATTGTCTTCATTGATGACATATTGATCTACTTGCGTAGTGTGGAGGAGCATAAGCAGTAACCGAGATTAACAGTTTCTTGGGGTTAGTAGGTTATTATCGTTGGTTTATAGATGGCTTCTCATCTACTGCAGCACCGTTGACTAGATTGACCCAGAAAGGTGCTCTGTTCCTATAGTCCGATGATTGCAAGGTGAGCTTTCAAAAGCTCAATATAGCATTGACTACATCACCTGTGTTAGTATTGCCTTCCAGTTCAGGGATGTATATTATGTATTGTGATGCTTCACGCGTTGGAATAGGTTGTGTATTGATGTAGGAGATGCGAGTTATTGCATACGCTTCACGTCAGCCGAAGCCTCACGAGAATAATTACCCCGTACATGATTTGGAGTTGGCCGCGATAGTTCATGTTCTCATGATCTCGAGGCATTATCTTTATGGGGTGTCCTGTGAAGTCAACACCGATCATCATATCTTGCATCATTTGTTTAAGTAGAGGGATCTTAATTTGAGGCCGCGCATGTGGCTTGAGTTACTAAAGGACTATGATATCACCATCCTTTACCACCCATGCAAGGCGAATGTGGTTGCGGGTGACTTGAGTAGAAAGGCCGAGAGTATGGGTAGTTTTGCATTTACTTCAGCAGAGGAAAGGCATTGGCTTTGGACATTCTGGCCTTAGCTAAAAGACTTATGAGGTTGGATATTTTAGAGCCCAGTCGAGTTCTTGCATGTGTTGTGGCTCAGTCTTTATTATTTGAGAGGATCAAGGCTCGTCAGTATGATGATCTGCACATTCTGGTTCTTAGAGAGACAGTACTATGGGGTGGTGCCAAGGAGGTTACTATTGGCAAGGATGGCGTTCTGTGACTCCAAGGTTGCTTATGTGTTCCTAATGTTGATGGATTGAGGGAGAAGATTCTAGAGGAGGCACATAGTTCTTGGTATTCTATTCATCTTGGTCCTATGAAGATGTATCGTGACTTGAGGCAGCATTATTAGTGGCGGCAGATGAGGAAAGACATTGTTGAGTATGTAGCGAGGTATCTAGATTGCCAGTAGGTTAAGTATGAGCACCAGAGGCCAAGTGGGCTACTCCAGCAGATGGTTATACCGGAGTGAAAATGGGAGCGGATCACTATGCACATTATAGTTGGGTTTCCACAGATGTTGAGGAAGTTTGATGCCATTTGGGTCATTGTCAACAGGCTAACCAAGTCGACACACTTTATTCCGGTTGTGACTACGTATTCTTAAGAGAGATTGGCCCAGATTTACATTCAGGAGATTGTCCGGTTGCATGGTGTGCATGTTTCCATCATTTCAAATAGAGGCCCTCTGTTCACTTCGAATTTTTGAAAAGTAGTACAGAGTGAGTTGGGCACCCGAGTAGAGATCATCACAGCCTTTCATTCACAGACCGATGGGCAGTCGGAGCGGAACGTTCAAATTCTAGAGGATATGCTCAGAGTGTGTCTCAAAACACAACACAAAATTGATGCTCGCTAGCCAAAGACAGTATAGTATGATTATCGTCTCCATATGGATTGGATTTAAACAATGCTCTAGTAATTTCTAGTTTAATTGCTATTCAAGATGATCAAAACTTGATTGGAATGATTGCGAACTACGATTAACTACGAAAGTAAAGCAATTGACAATTGACTGCAAAGAACTAGAGTGTTACACCCTATATTTTCGTACGTAAACATGCGTCGTAAGCAAACTAATGTAGGACCAAAAA
>AWOL01S0029865.1:0-25626 GCA_000715115.1 Nicotiana otophora
CCAAAATGTAATTATGTACTCGGGTCATGTATAAATAGGACTGACCCAATACTTGTAAACACAAAGAATATTTTCACTCTTCAACTGGTAATAATATGGATTTTTCTCTCTCGACATTCATGAATGTTCAGGTCATCTCTTCATTTTTCTCTTCTATTTTCCTCTGTTAACATGGTATTAGAGCGAGAAATCTAGCATCTGATGGTGATTAGATGCATATTGATCCTATTCTCATTCAATTTGGTGGAAATTTTGTTCTCCGATGCTCTATTCTTCGGCGTTTTGGCGAAGAATTTGGGATTTTTTTTCTTTTCCGATGATTTTATACTTTGCAATCTTCATGTATTGGTTCGTTTGATTCGTCAATTCATCAATTTTATCAGTTTTGATTGTTATCCTAAAAGCTAGGGTTTCGCTCGTGAATCGATTTTTTGGGTATTCTCTCTGCAATTGTGAAATTAGAGTTCTGATTTCTACAATGTCGGACAACAATTCTCCATCTACTACCTCCTCTTCATCCCGCACCGCTTTTCATGAGGATGATTATACGCATCTGTGCCATCCTTTATACGTCCATCCATCGGACGTTCTAGGAGCATCTTTGGTTTTTGATCCTTTTGATGGCAGTTGCTATGGGAGCTGGAGGCGCACATTCTGCTCACTCTATCTGTGAGTAACAAATTAGGCTTCATTAATGGCTCATCTGAGAAGCCACCTTCTACTTCACCGTTTGCCAGACAATAGCAAAGGTGTAACGATCTTGTAGTCTCCTCGTTAACCAACTCTTTGACTAAAGAAATAGCGCGGAGTGTTGAGTACTCGAAATTCGCCAAGGATATTTGGAATGAACTGGAAAAACGTTATGGAAAAGTTGACGCCGCTAGGGTTTATGAACTTAAGAACGATTTAGCCCATACATTGCAAGTAACGCTCGACATTGCTTCTTACTTCATCAAAATTAAGCAATTATGGGATGAGATAGTTGCTTTATCCATGAGTCAAGTGAGGAATTATTCTTCTTGTGGAGCAGAATCTGATTACCAAAAGGATGAAGACGTCCCAAGAGTTTATGAATTTTTTATGGGACTAAACGACATGTATAGCCAAACTAGGAGTAACATCCTTATGATTAAGACTTTCCCTTCCGTCAGCACGGTTTATAGCATCCTGCTATTGGATGAGAAGCAAAGATAGGTATCAGATTTGTCTCAATTCTCTTCCAGTTCAGCTTCGTTTAATTCTAGAGTATCCAAGCAGAATTTTTCTTAGCAGAATTTTCCCTCTAAAATCAGTTTTGATCCTCCAAACACTGAAGTTGTTTGCAAATACTGTAAGAAGCCAGGACATTCTATCGATCGATGTTATAAATTGCATAGATTCCCTCCCAATTTCAAGTTCAACAAGTCATCTTCTACACCTAAAAGGGTTGCAGTCAATGTTGAAGTTGAGTCTGCCACCAACGTGCCTACATGTCCACCCACTTCTGATGGTTCCAATAATGAGGAGAGGTCTTTTATTCCTGGTCTAACTAAAGATCAGTACACCCAGTTGATATCACTGTTGCAGCACTGCCCTATCTCTGATCATTCCTCTCAAAGCCCAGCACTCCTAGCATCTACCAATTTTGCTGGTAAGCTTTTGCCTACTAGTGTGTCGTTCAAAGCTTGTATGTTATCACAAGTAGATAATTCTGTTTGGATTGTAGATTATGGATCTTCTGATCATATGACTTCAAATAAATCCCTTCTCTTTAATATTCAAGTCCTTCATGTTTCCTATCTTGTTTCATTACCCAACGGCTATTCCTGAGTGGCAGCTTGCTATGAGACATGAATTTGATGCCTTTGAAGCCAACGGGACTTGGCAACTTATTCCCTTATCTACAGGGAAGAAGCCTATTGGTTGCAAATGGATATATAAAGTTAAATATAAGGCTGATTGTTCCATAGAAAGGTTTAAGGCTAGGTTGTTTGTTAGAGGTGATACTCGGGTTGAGGGTGTTGACTTCACTGAGACCTTTTCTCCTGTTGTCAAATTGTCCACTGTCAAAACTCTTATTGCTGTAACCATTAATAAACATTGGCCTATATTTCAGTTGGATGTCAATAATGCATTTCTTCATGGTGAGGGTTTACATGAAACCTCCTCCTGGTTTGGTCATTCCTTCTTCTTCTTGTTCTTCTGCTCCCTTAGTCTATAAATTATAGAAGTCTTTATATGGTTTGCGTCAAGCTTCTCGATAATGGTATGCAATATTATCACAAGCATTATATTTCAAAGGTTATGTTCACTCTCTTAATGACTACTCAATCTTTACCAAGTCTTCTGGTGATTCTCTCATTATCCTAGCGGTCTATGTAGATGATATTATCTTAACTAGTACTGATCCTAATGAGTTGATGGCACTTAAAAGTTTCCTCCATGCTCAGTTCAAGATAAAGGACTTGGGGTCTCTCCACTATTTCCTTACATTAAGGTTCTGCCTTTCACTTCTGGTGTTCTGCTTCATAAAAGGAAATTTATTCATGATTTGCTTATTGAGTTTCATTATTCTGATGCCACTTCAGTAGTCTGTCCACATAAGATCAACTCCAAGTTGAGGGCTGGTGAAGGTGATTATCACGACCCAAACCAATGGGCCGCGACGGGTACCCGATACCTTACTCAACCGAGTACCAACATAACTTATCTTTCTTATTACATCATCATAGGTAAGTGGGCCAGAAGGGCCGTCATGAGATAAACAGAGTAAACATGAGGGAATTACCCGATATAGAACGACCCAACCTAATATAAAAACCCATACACGTGACATACGGTCCTATAAGGCCAACATGATCATTTATAAACTCAAAATATAGGCTGATAAGGCCATACAAATACCCGTACACATAACATCTGTCTACAAGCCTCTAAGAATACATAATTGTCATAAAGGTCAGGAGAGAGCCCCGCCATACCAATCAATACATGTCTTAATGATACTGACCAAATAGCAACTATGGAGCAAATAGAGCGTACCAACATCTTATGCTGAGCTGATAGCCTACTTGGAGGGCTCTCAACCTGTCTATCGGGACCTGCGGGCATGAAATGCAGCTTCCCCAGGCAAAAGAGGCGTCAGTACAAATAATGTACCGAGTATATAAGGAATAAACATCAGTAAATAATAGACATGAGAAACATGGAGTAAAAGACTCAACATGTAAGTCTGAATAACTCTGTGAATCAATAATATTTACAATGCCATGCATATGCGTACAAATATCATACCATGCATAGGTATATGCGTACATAAAATCATCAAGCCTCTGAGAGCATCCCATCATATCATCTCGGTCACTGTGGAAAAATCATCAACGTATACCAACTGATCAGGTGGTGGTGCGTATATAACGCCGTAACCTTTTTCCCATATCCTATATACATATATTCGCATATATAATGCCATCTGGTCATGGGTCAATGTACATGTATAAATGCATGAAATGCATAAGAAATACGTTAATAAGATTTTTCGGAATGTCATAAAAATCAATATGCCTTTCGGATAAACTTTATCAAATACGTATTTTTTTGAGACCCATGAACAGAAGATATAATAATAATTCACCGGGAGAATCAAGAATATAGACACCCCTAGGAATTCTATGAATAGAGTTATTTATGAAAGTTGCGTATTTTGATCGTTTCATTTATATAGTATGGATCATGCCAAAAAGAAAGAAGGCATAGCCTTAACATACCTGATCCGATTCTCTTGACAATCCCTCTAACACACGTCTTTTGCGAAGAACACGTAACAACAGATTGATTTAAGAAAAAATTTTGTATGATATTCTTGACAGAGATTGTACCATACTCCCTTAGAATTGCAAATCCCGTTGCTATTACGTAGTATTACTTCGTATGAAATTCTTGATGCAAATCATGTTGCTATTGAAAATATGATCTTTGCTGAAGCTTTTACGTTGCTATGAATATGGATATATCTCTCTTTTGATTTTGATCCTAATTTGGTATAACGTTTCCTACTGAAGTTCATCTGTAACCTTTGAAGATGTATGTATCTTGTTTTGTGAATTAAAAAAGCTTTTAAGCCTTGGTGGTGTGGCCCCCACTTTGATAAGCATGACTTGGCCACAAAGTCCTCAAAATGAGCCACCTATTGTAATGACTGAGAGTCATTACTTGGTCTTTAAATCAAGACCCCTTGGCTGCCACATTAGGAGCATTTAACTTTATCCATATTATACTTAATTAATTAGGTAATATCCCATTACCCAACAATTAATCAATTACCCACATAATTAAGAATTATCTCAAATTACTTAAAATACTACCCACTTTTAACACATTTTATACACTTTACTATCATGGTCATATGGTACCTTGTATGGTATTAGTTCATAAATATGAGGTATTATAGCTTGGACCGTATTTTATCCCAAAATGTCAAACTTTGCTGAAACTCATTTTCTTCGATTCGCTTACCCTTTCACCTTCACAAATTTTCTTATCACTTGCTTGAAATAGCATGACACTAATAATGTCAAAATAATCTCATTTCCGATCTTTCATCAATTTACTTATGGCGTATTTTACGTACGAAAACATGAGGTGTAACATCATTCCCCCCTTTTGGAACATTCGTCCTCGAATGTTGACTGATGCATTTATCATAATCTATAGCTCTTGTGAATACTTTAATACTCTTCTTGCCATCTAGGCAATTGTTCTGTGAATAAATCCAAAGTCCAGGTCATTCCCCCCTTTAGGCATCTTTCTCACACCGCGGTCTGTGGTCGGAATTCTTCCAACCTCGTAACTCTTGCTACCTTCTATCATGTAGCTTGTACGACTTTTTCCTTGTATGTATACTTATGCGACTCTCTCTCCTTTTCCTCCAGTTTTTAGCCAATCTTTAGGCCTCACTTTGTAAGCATATACAGAGCTTGATAAGATGTTTCTCTGGCATCGATAGGTATACGGAAGTTCTTTGCTCGATACTTTGTTGAACTTACAAATATTGCTATATCTTTTTTTATAGACCCGGTTATCCGTTCGTATGACTTTACTACATCTAGGTAGGTCATACTATACCATAACTCTTACTTCGATTTATCGTTACTGAGGTCTGCTACCAAACTCCAGGTTACTTTCGTTGCTTCTTATCATAGATGTATAAATCCATGTCCTTCAATGCTTCCTTATTATTGTTCATCTAAAGGATGGAATCGTTATCCCCTCTCATGGAACTTTATCCATCTATTGTCGATTCACCTTAACATTGATCCATAATTTACCACTGATAACTTGACCTCTAATGTAACGTTGTCGTAAGGGCTCACGTCTCGTCGAGGACATCTGGAGTAATTAGAATGATCCACCTAGGGGCGATACTATACTTCCACAACCGTTTTTCATAGCATCCCAATGTGATTCACATTACGTGGGTATTTTAATCCTGAGGACTTATCCCTTCTCGTCACCTTCTCACTCACCTTTTCTTATCCTTACTCCTGCTTTCTAGAACCTTGTCGCTTTGCCATACAATAGCTTGCGGCCTACACATATCTATTTATACTACTCGCAACCTTCCTTCAAATTGCTTGCATCATAGATTTCCTTATGTCATCCTGGAACATCAAGCGAGACATCACATCGTCTCTAACTCTTCTTTACTTTCTTAATCAAGCTTCTCGATACCTAGAAACTATAGGCTAGAAGATATGCCATTGACAATGCTGCTACCATTCCTGGATACTGAATCTCCGCACTTCTAGATTTTTATCCGTAGTATGGACTATTCGCAACCTTCTGCGCTTGAGTATCTTGTACGTTGTTCACCTTTACCTTACTTATCTTAAAGTCTCACATCATATCTTCTATCTCTTTCATAACCCCCGATCCACATAGGTATAATTCACATCCAAAACTTGAAGCTCTCTTATAATACTTGCACCTCTGGTGCATACACAACCTGGTGGTAGCTTCATACTGACTTCTTGTGAGGCTGGTACTCTTCTAACTGGCTTTGTCGTAGAGCCATCATAAAATATAGTTGTTGTACTAACTCTCTTGTACCTTTGATGTTAAGATAAATTCTGCAATGTTCTCAATCACGATGTCTATAACTTTCTGGTCCAATAATCAGACTCCTAATTTACTTAATTGATGTAACTCTTTAGTTTCCTCTTCCTTCTGATCGGCCTTTATGTAGGCTTAAGCTATCTCCCGATCCGCGACTTCTGGTATTAGCTATTACTTTTCTTGATCTTTCTGCCCCCTTGTTGCGTGTATATTTAGCTTACCTTAGTGCCCACATAAATTGGAATTCCATACAACCCATATGATCTTGAATATCACTTGTAATTTTACTTCTTGTTCATTATCCACGGTAGGTGCCATTTTTTTATGGAGTGCATACAATGTTGTTGTGAGACTTTTGTTATAATACCATTTCCTCCTTAGGTCACCGAGCTTAGGTTGAAGCCTTCTTCCTTACTTCCTCTGCTATTCTTTCATTGTTGTATTTAGGGACGACCTTCTGACTCTTGTAAAGCTGCGAGCTTATTACCTCATATACTTGACGGAATTTTTTGATGTTCTTCCTCGCCTATAATTAATCGTAGTTGCTTATTCCCACGCCCTTGTGCTTGTAGGATTGCTCCTGAACTAATGTTTTGACTGTCTTCCTAGTGGTACTCTCATTTATTTCCGTAACACTCATACGGTGCCTTTAACTACTCCAACTCCTATCTGAATATATCCCAAGTATTACAATGTCATATCTGCGAGATTGGATTCACTATGTTTATCTTGCACGATCTGTTGATTGTCTGTATCCTCTTGTCTAGCCATAACTAGGCTCTTCCTGAATCAACTACTAATTGCTCGTTGGTCAAATCCCATATTAATATTCCGCGTAATCTTTCTTGGGTTATTTTCTTTTGTCTTAACTTACGTCTCGCACTGGCTCCTTATCAATTAATAATATCTCGGGCAGGAATCCTTACTTCCTCTCCTTGACGTCGTGTTTTCATAATGTCCTGGAATCGTTGCATGTCTGTAGGATTTGAATGAGTGCAATCTCATCCCTGTCTCATTTTTATTGCATTCTCCCTTTTACCATTCCGTAGTTACTAAAACCACTTAATTCTGACTTAATGGCACATCACTCCATATTTTCCCCTTTTAGGGGAGTACTAATATTTATAGCTACGACGCCTATAGATGTTTTACCTCTTCATCTTTGGCATCCTTTCACATCATCGATGACCCTTACCCGCCTTACAAAAATCCTTCTGTACCAAGGATAACAAAATTCCTTACTCGCGAGGGTGACACTTAGTATAACTGAAACATACAGTCCCTTAAGCTTAACTTTGCTCACATTTCTTGCTTTAGGGAAGCGTCTTCCTGAATGACCATTGTGTGAATTTCTCATGAATCTTCTTCTGTTGTCCATTCTATTATTGTTGGAACGCAATATGAAATTCTCATGATACCGACTATTATCAAATTACTCAGTCCCTAATTCATGTTTAGTTTATCTTGTTTACCAGTCCATACTGATTTGTATTACTCTGGTGTCTAACTTTTCCTTATGGTAATCACGTTAGAGTCAAGAACTTATTTCTCGAAATGAGGATATAACTTTATGGCCTATACTCTTTTGTTGTCTCAAGGCCTGTCACCTTTCGTGTTTTCCTTCACTTGACTATAGACTCTGTAATACTATCATCTTTTTGATCTACCGTTGTCATCCATGTATCACATCTTACTTCATAATGCTTCATTAACTCTCTTCTTATTTCCCGCTAACATTTATGTCTATCACTTTATTCTGAAACTCGAACAAGAAATTCTTTTGCTTTTAGCTCCCCTTGCTGCATCTACCGGCCCATCAGGTTGCCTAACATTCTTTCTCTACTAGGAACGGGAGCCACACTAAGGTAATATTTATCCCTTCAAGGCTTCCAGTTCCTATCTTTGCAGTACTCATATCTAGTTGTACTATTCTAGAGTGCACCATCTGGGTGTCTCACAAGGATATCTATTAGCATATTTGCAATATCCTTTGGAAATGTCAACTAACACAAACAATCCATTTACCATTTTGGGTTACTCTTACCCCAGCCAGATCCTGATATCCGTCCTTCTCTTATACTACTTTTGTTAGCCCCCATAAGGCATAAATGAGATGGGTGTGGCCAATTGTACATAACTTCGTTATTGTTGAAGGTAACTCAAAAGGCTTATATTCCTCTGCCTGAATTGTAAATACTAATATTCTTCATTAACTGGGCGCCTCGTACCCTTCTTCACCTTGCTTCTTTTACTTGTTGAAACTTGTATCTATCTTCTGAATCTCTCATTACTTTTCAACATACGGATAGATAGATATTCTTGCCTTAAGGCTCCTTATCAAGAAACTTACACGTCTTAGTACTCACATGTTCTGCTGAAGACCTTACATTTACTCATCATAAGTATCATAAAAATAAATCAAGTTCCTCTGACTCAACTCTTCCATAGCCATATTCAATCTCTTACCAACTGTCTTTCTGGATGTAGGCATCGTCATATTATAAATAAGATAGAGTTTAGGAAATTGAGTTCTTACAACTGAGCTCTACCACACGATCTATAGTAAGAAGAAAGAGTGAGAGTCCTAAATGCCTTGTAGCCTCCTGCTTATAAGTGTGGTGCACAACACACCCATAAACAATACTCTACTAGACATGGCTTGTAGACTCCCCAGGACAGAACTGCTCTAATACCACTTTTGTCATGACCCAAACCGATGGGCCGCGATGGGCACCCGGTACTTTAATCAACCGAGTGCCAACATAACTTATCTTTCTTATTACATCATCATAGATAAGTGGGCTAGAAGGGGCATCATGAGATAAACAGAGTAAACGTGAGGGAATTACCCGACATAGAACGACCCAACCTAATATAAAAACCTATACACGTGACATACGGGCCTATAAGGCCAACATGATCATTTATAAACTCAAACTGTAGGCTGACAAGGCCATACAAATACCCGTACACTTGACATCTATCTACAAGCCTCTAAGAATACATAATTGTCATAAAGGTCTGGACAAAGCCTCGCCATACTAATCAATACATGTCCTAATGATACTGACCAAATAGCAACTCCGGAGCAAATGAAGCGCACCAACATCTTCCGCTGAGCTGATAGCCTACTTAGAGGGCTCTCAACCTGTCTATCAGGACCTGCGGGCATGAAACACAGTGTCCCCAGGCAAAATGGGCATCAGTACAAATAATGTACCGAGTATATAAGGAATAAACATCAGTAAATAATAGACATGAGAAACATGGAGTAAAAGATTCAACATGTAAGTCTGTATAACTTTGTGAATCAATAATATTTACAATGCCATGCATATGAGTACAAATGTCATACCATGCATAAGTATATGTGTACATAAAATCATCAAGCCTCTGAAAGCATCCCATCATATCATCTCGGCCACTGTGGGCAAATCATCAACGTACACCAGCTGATCAGGTGGTGGTATGTATATAACGCCGTAACCTTTCCCATATCCCATATACATATATACGCGTATATAACGCCATATGGTCATGGGTCAATGTACATGTATAAATGCATGAAATGCATAAGAAATACGTTAATAAGATTTCTCGGAATGTCATAAAAATCAATATGCTTTTTGGATAACCTTTATCAAATATGTATTTTTCTGAGACCCATCAACAGAAAATATAATAATAATTCACCGGGGGAATCAAGAATATAGACACCCCTAGGATTTCTATGAATAGAGTTATTTATGAAAGTTGCGTATTTTGCTCTTTTTATTTATATCGTATAGATCATACCAAAAAGAAAGAAGGGATAGCCTTAACATACCTGAACCGATTCTGTTGACAATCCTTCTGACGCACGTCTTTTGCGAAGAACACGTAACAGCAGATCGAATTATGGAAAAATACGTAAGATATTCTTCAGAGAGATTGCACCATACTCCCTTAGAATTGCAAATTCCGTTACTATTACGCAGTATAACTTCGTATGAAATTATTGAAGCAAATCATGTTGCTATTGAAAATATGATATTTGCTGAAGCATTTACGTTGCTATGAAGATGGATACATCTCTCTTTTGATTTTGATCCTAATTTGGTATAATGTTTCCTTGCTGAAGTTCATCCATAACCTTTGAAGATATATGTATCTTGTTTTGTGAATTAAAGAAGCTTTTAAGCCTTGGTGGTGTGGCCCCCACTTTGATAAGCATGACTTGGCCACAAAGTCCTCAAAATGAGCCACCTATTTTAATGACTAAGAGTCATTACTTGGTCTTTAAATCAAAGTCCCCTTGGCTGACATGTTGGGAGCATTTAACTTTATCCACATTATGCTTAATTAATTAGGTAATATCCTATTACCCAATAATTAATCAATTACCCACATAATTAAGAATTATCTCAAATTACTTAAAATACTACCCACTTTTAACACATTTTATACACTTTACTATCATGGTCATATGGTACCTTGTATGGTACTAGTCCATAAACACGGGGTATTATAGCTTGGACTGCATTTTATCCCAAAATGTCAAATTTTGCCGAAACTCATTTTCTTCGATTCGCTTACCCTTTTACCTTCATTAATTTTCTTATCACTTGCTTGAAATAGCATGACACCAATAATCTTAAAATTATCTCATTTCCGAGCTTTTATCAATTTACTTATGGCATACTTTTACGTACGAAAACATGGGGTGTAACAGTGATCCTTTGCCTCATCCTGATAGGTACCGATATCTTGTGGGTAAGTTGAATTTCTTGACCCATACCAGGCTGGACATCTCCTTTACCGTACAACGCCATTCCCAGTTTATGTAGCATCCTTGTCAACCACACATGAAAGTTGCTTTGCACCTGTTGAGATACCTAAAAGGTACTTCTGATTTTGGAGTTTTCTTGAACAATTCTCCTGATCTCAACTTAACTGTGTACTGTGATAGTGATTGGGCTGCTTGCCCTGGCACCAGGAGGTCTGTATCTGGTTTTTGTGTCCTTCTAGGTGGCAGTTTGGTGCTTTGGAAATCCAAGAAACAACCTATTGTCTCCTTGTCTTCGGCTGAAGCCGAGTATAGGGCTATGAGTAAGGCAGTTGTTGAGGTTACTTGTGTTGCTCTCCTAGTTGATAAATGGGGATTTTGACTACTTATTAGGGCCTTTTAGCTTTTGTTTTAGTCTAAAAGCATTTAATTGTATTCCCGAAACTGATGAAATGTGCAAAATTTGTAGAAATGTTGGAAGTCGGACTCCCGAGATAAAACTCGACTCAAAAAGGAGTAATCAAAACACAAGACAACAAAAGACACAATAGCTTACAAAGTGCGGACCGTAGTATTCCATATGTGGCCGCAAACAATGAAGCAAATCCCAACAGGGGTTTCTAGCAAACTACGGACCGCACAGGAATTGTGCGGCGTCAAATGAAGAACTGGAGATGAACTTCAGAGGGTGTGGAAATTTCCAAAGTCCAAGTCCCTCAAGAATGCGGACAGCAGAAAGACTTTCTTGCGGCCGCAGAAGTAAAGATATGGACCGTAGAGGATCAGGTTGCGGCCGCAGTGTTAAATCTGCAAACTGCATAAACAATGCCTTGCGGCTGTAATGGAGAATTGTGCAGCTGTAGAATCCCAGCTCCTACAAAGATGAAGACTTCTGCGGACCGCACATGGAATTGTGCAGTCGTAGAACCTTCCGAAGGGCATTTTTGTCCGAAATTTCCAACCTTGTATAAATAGATGAGTTTCACAAAATTAGATTAACTTTTGACATCAGCAAGTCGTGTAGCCATTTATTTTTGCTTATTTTAGTAGTTTTCAATATTTTGGGATATTTTAATATAGATTTTATCATTTTGACTTTCGAATATGAGTGTAATTAGTATTGCTTCTTATATTTCTTCAATTTCAAGCATGAGTAGCTAGAATTTTATTAGGATTGTGACCCAAACCTAGTGTGTAAACCTTATGGGTATCTAATTTAGTGCTTGTTTATGATTGGGTGTTTATTATTTAGCCTTGTTCATGCTTAATTTGTTGAATTAATGGTTGCAAACTGTAACGACCTGGCCGGTCATTTCGAGTATTACAACCCCGTTCCCCCAATTACAGTTGAGTTTTGACTTATCATGTTAGTTGGTTCGGGTTCGGAGAGATTTCGGAATAAATTGAGACATTTAGTCTCACAATGGAAAGCTTAAGTTGGAAAAGTCAACCAGATGTTGATGTATGTGTAAACGACCTCGAATTTGAATTTTGATGATTCCAATAGCTGCGTATGGTAATTTTGGACTTAGGAGCGTGTCCGAAAAGTTATTTGGAGGTCCATAGTGGAATTAGGCTTGAAATGGCGAAAGTTAAATTTTTGGGAAGTTTGACCGAGGGGTTGACTTTTTTATATTGGGGTCGGAATCTGATTCTGGAAATTAAAATACGTCCGTAATGTAAAATATGACTTGTGTGCAAACTTTGAGGTCAATCGGACGTGATTTGATAGGTTTCGGCATCGGTTGTGGAAGTTGAAGTTTCAAAGTTTATAGATTTTGATTTGAGGTGCGATTCATCGTTTTGATGTTGTTTGATGTGATTTGAGGCCTCGAGTAGGTCTGTATTATGTTATGGGACTTGTTGGTATATTTGGTCGAGGCCTCGGGTGAGTTTCAGATTGTTAACGGATCAATTTTTAGACTTGGAGTATTGCTCGAAATATTCTAATATTTGTATCTAGTTTCCTTCTACTGATCGCGTGAGAAGGTCTGCGATCGCGTCGGGTTAATTCAGGGCTGTTGAGTTTTGTTCTATGTGATCGCATGCGGAGGAATGCGATCGTGTAGATCTGGAATTTTGTGATTTGCGAACGCGTGGCTAAGGCCGCGCTCGCGTAGAGGAAATGGAGTAGAAGTGGAGGTCACGTGTTTGTGCTTCGCGATCGCGTGGACGAGTCCGCGATAGCGTAGATTTTTGCATCAGTGATCCGCATTCGCGTGGATTCAACCGCGTTTGCGAAGGCCAAATTTGGGGGCAGTTTCTTTTGTGCTTCGTGATCACGTGAACTAATCCGCGATCGCATAGGGTCAATTTTTGGTAGTGGAAATGTGTGCTTTGCGATCGCGGGACTTGGGCCGCGATCCCATAGATGAAATGATTGGGCAGAGAGTTTAAGTTCTGAAATCTCATTTTCCATTTTTACCGATTTGGAGCTCGAGAAGAGGCGAGTTTTGGGAGATTTTCAAGGAAAATAACGGGGTAAGTGTTCTTAACTCAATATTGGTCAAATTACCCGAATCCATGGTTGTTTGTAACCTTTAATTGGTGAATTAAGTTGGAAAATTGTGAAAACCCTCTTGGTTTAATTTGAAGATTTGAGGGTCGAGTTGATGTCGAATTTGAGTAAAATTTGTATGGTTGGACTCGTGGTTGAAGGGGCATTCATATTTTGTAACTTTGTTCGGGTTTCGAGATGTGGGCCCCGCGGGCAATTTTTGAGTGTAATTTCGGATTTTGTGGAAAACATTAGTATTTGATATGGAATAAATTCCTATAATTAGTGTTGACTGAATCAAATTAATTGTGACTAGATTCGAGCCGTTCGGAAGTTGATACGCGCAGAATGGAATTTCTGGAGCATTGTTTAGCTTGCTCGACATTGGATTCAACTTGTTCGAGGTACGTAACTCTTCTAATCTTGGAGCTGAGGGTATGAACCCTACAAATACGTATTATGTGAATTGTTTGGAAGTGACGCACATGCTAGGTGACGGGCGTGTGGGCGTGCACCATAAAAATTGTGACGTAATTGTTTCCGTGGAATTTTGTAGTCAAATAATCTTGGCATTTGCTATGCAATTTTATGTGTTACAGAAATTTAGCTGAGAATCATATTAAAAATCATGTTGAGGCTATGTGCCAATATTATTGGGACCCGCAGAGGTCATATTGCTGTGAATTATTTGTTTAAATTGAAAATTCATACTCAGTCATATTCATTTCATTGTATATCATATCTCAGTCTCTGTTAATATTTATTGATATATCATATCATCATTTTCGGGATATTTTCATGACATTGTGAGCCCATGAGAGAGAGAGACTGGAGAGATTGATGATTGAGGCAGGCCGAGGGCCTGACTGTGAGGATATTTTTGGGATCGGACTGTATGCCGCAGTAGGCCATGTTGGCTTTATATATATATATATATATATATATATATATATATTATTATTATTACTATTATTATTATTATTATTATTATTATTATTATTATTATTATTATTATTATTATGTGGATCGGGACTGCCCGCCTGCAGCAGGCCTTATAGGCTTTATATAGCACGTGAGTTGTCCGTGCAGATCCAGATATTGATACAATAGCACGTGAGTTGTCCGTGCAGCACGTGAGTTGTCCGTGCAGATTATAGCACTTGGGCTGAAGGAGCCCCTCCGGAGTCTGTACACACCCCTAGTGAGTGCAGGTACCTACTGAGTGCAAGTGTCGAGTGCCGAGTGTCGAGCGATTGGGAGGACTGAGTGACTGGGAGGACAGAATGACTGGGGGGACTAAGTGAAATGATACTCTAAGAGTATGCATATGGTTTTATCACTGAGTGCATCGCATTGACATGCACATTTGACATACATGCATAGAGATGCACTTTCCTCATGTTGTACGGTATCATGTCATTCATGATTTCTCACACATACTGGCCTATGGGCATAATGATGCATTTTTCACTGCCTATCTGGAAAGAAAATGAAACATCTTATTTATTGTGGAAAAGATTTTTGGGAAAATTACTATTTTCAACTTACTCATATTTTTGGCAACTTCGATAAACGATTTGGGTATTTCACTGATGTACTTGAAAGGAAGAACTATTTTCAGAAATCATGATTCAGCTGAGCATTTTATCTTTGGGTTACTCCTGTTATTACTCACTTTATGTTGTTATGAACCGGTGTTGCTTATGGGAGTTGGACTCTGACCTTGGTACAAGCTCGTCACTACTTTCAACCTAAGGTTAGGTTTGTTACTTATTGAGTGCATGGGGTCAGTTGTACTCATACTACACTTCTGCACCTTGCGTGCAAATATTGGATGTTGATGTTATAGTACTCGACGGGAGCTGGAATTGAAGACGTACCTGCGTTCCGATTGTAGCTGCCGCTTATTCATGGTAGCCTTAGATTTATAAGAATCTATTTATGTACATTTCGAACAGATGACAGTGGTTTGGACAGTGGTTAATTGGCTTACCTGATGGATTGGGTTAGGTGCCATCACGACTAGGTGGATTTTGGATCGTGACAAAGTGGTATCAGAGCTCTAGGTTCATAGGTTCTACAAGTCATGAGCAAGTATCTAGTAGAGTCTTGCGGATCGGTATGATGACATTCATACTTATTTTCAAGAGGCTGCAGGGCATTTAGGATATATACTTTCTATCTTTCTTTCCTTATCGTGCAGAATTGATTCAGCTTGAGACATAACTTTTTGAATTCCTTCCACGTATTTGTATGCGCACATGAGCGCTCAGTATCAGCTGTGCATCGCCGGCTTGTGATTTTATGAATAAGGTTCGAGATGTGTATTATGTGTTTCGATGATGGGCCAGTCTTGAGGACTTGAGGCCTTGGTTAGACCGCAGCTTAAGCTCGGTAGCTTCAGTTGTAACTTGTACATTTGGACTCATATGTCCGGTAATGTACCTACGGGTGAAATTTGTGGCTCGATGAGCGGTAGAATGGCTTTTTGATGAGTATGATGTGACTGTGGGATGTGTTAAAACGATTTGAATGTGATGAGAAGTGTTTCCTTGAAATGTAAATGAGGGGCAATTCAGTGCTTTATTTTTGTTTTGATACAACGTACAGTCTCAAGTGTTTAAATTTATGGCTTTGAGCCAAGTAGGGGAGTCTGCTATTGGCAATTTAATTCATGGCTATGTGTCAAATTTTTGTTTTGGTCTGAGGTATACTTGGGAATCAGTGATGACTCGCAGAGGTGGAGTTCGAGAATAACTTGAGTAAGGAAATTTTTGGATACGGGTTATGGCACATTAGGAGTATAGAAAAAATCATGGGATGAGTGAGTTGTTGTTTCTGAAGGATGTAGTGCGCACAAAGTATGAATTTGATCGATGGTATTAAGACAGGGTTACTTCTTTGAGTGTTGATTGTGCTAAAGGAGCACATGTCTTTCGGCCCGTTCGGGGCAGAACAAATTAGATTTGAGAAGAGTGGATGACTCTCGAGAGGGTTCTAATGGATTAAAAAAAAGTATAAGTGGCAATTGAAATGTTTTTTCGGATTCGTATATCGCTAGAATCGGTTATTTACATTGGATGGTGTCGGGACTTGCGATAATTCTGCATGACTATGGATTCTACATTTCAGTATAAAAAAGGAAATGGGGACAATTTTAAATTTACATAAGGTCTTTCAGAGTGGATGCCTCAGTTGTGGTGCTTTTGGGATGCTTAAGAGGGAATTCGGTGGCTTATGAGCCTTAGGGCATTGTGGTTCTATGCTAGGGTTAGTGGGGTGAGTTGTGGTTAAAGATCGTGGTGTTTTAGCAAGGAGAAGTATCAAATTGAAGACAAAATTCGGAAGGGACTCGGAGAAATAGGATAGCTTGGTGGTAGATTGGATTAGTATGGTAATGGATATAATAGGTTCTTTGGGTGCTTATAATGTGGGAGTTTTCTACAGGTGCTTTGTGGCTATACTCTTGGGTTTGGTGACCTGCGTGGCTTGGTTGAGTTAGAGAGACTCAGTTCTGATAGCTTGAATATGTGCAAATGGAGTCCAAAGCATTCTCGAGGATTTCTACCACTGTTTGAGATGGATATTTCCTACCTGCCTCAGGAACATGTTGGGTATTGTGATTTTCTACCGGATGGGATCAAATGGAAGGCTTCTGGCTGATCGGATATGTATTATACTTATGACCCAGAATGAATATAAGGTTCTCGTATTTTTCATATGATGGCATAATAGATGCGGTGTGTTATGTGGGATTAAGGTTTGCGTGTGCAAGGTCACAATTTAGTTTTGAAGGGGAGGTCATTAATTCTTAGAGGGCATTGACTGTTTTCGATATTTAGATAAATTCTATAACTATTTGGTATTGCGTGAGTATAGTGTACATTTCAGAATGTGCATTATGTTTTGAATTATGGATATTTCATAGGTATTGTGACACTCTCCTGGTTGATAGACTGTTGATTTAAGACGTTGCTATGTGTCACGAAAGAATGGGAGAAGTATTCCTCGTGGGATGATCGTGTATGAGAGATGTGTTAGACATTCGGGCGGTAGATATGGGATTAGAAATGGCGATTCATGTGTTCTATGGATTTGGAGACTGGGAGTTGTCAGGAGCAGATTGTTTCATGGTTGCATATTGTGAAGTCGTGGCTGAAGCTAGCTAGATAATAGTATGTATTATGACTCAGTCTTTGTAGATTTTCGGAGGGTTATTTATCTACTTATGGGTAACCAGAGTTGATTTGGGGGTTCATTGGTAGGTCCAATTAGGATGTGTATTCTACACCGAGTCGGATTGGTTGTCCCCACACTGTTATTGTGGAGGGATGTGACGTTCAGTTGATGTTGAGCTTATTCATGTTCTGGAATGGTCGGTGAGTTACTCTTCTATGCTACGAGGAGTTGTGATTCATTGGTTGTATGCACACATGGTGCAGTTCTATTGGGGGCCTTATGGCAGAATCTGGGCGAGATGAGTATTTAGGTATTGCATGATCGATTGCGTATTAGTTAAGTTCTTTCAGGTTTTGTAGGGCATTGTGTCATTTGCTTCTCCGTGATTATTGATTTTGAGCAGGGTGGCTCGAGGTATGTAATATGGACCAGCGTTTGGATGGGTTCACGCATTGCAGCGGAGTTATGGTAAGGTATGAACCTTGTGTTAAAACCATGTGATGGTTCTACGGTGTGTGATGGATTTCAGTATTTTGTTGTGGCGGTACTTGTTAATCTTGCGGGTCAATTCTCTCATTTGAGTCTATTTCCATGACTGAGTACATTTGAATTGTTGCGTATTGGTGCACGGGTGACATAGTTTGTGGCTCTGAGTTATATTGGTATGCATGTCTGTGGGATAGTTGTGTTTAATAATGTAAGGTTATTGGACCTAGAATGGGTACTATCAGGTTCGATTACGGTATATTCGGGAGAATAATATTGAAAGTCGACTTAGAAAGTGATTATAGTTCTGGTTGGGGCGAGAGAGCTCCATGACTTGTTGACCTGATAAGGGGTTACGAGATTCTGCGTGTTTCTTTTATTATCAATAGTGTACAAAGATTTTTGGAATGAGGTTTGGCTTGATATGGGGTTTAATACTAGTACTTGGTTGATTTTGGAGTAGTTACTGTGATCAGGAATGGTGCTACGAGCGTGCGAGTTGTATAATATTTTAGGTGATTATATCTGTGGTTATAGTTATGGCTCGATGCAGTTTGTTCAGACTTATACAGTGTATAACTGTGAGATTCGCGTCTTGAAAAGAAATTCTGAAGGTTGGGAATTGAATTCCAAGGTTTTTGGGCTAAGGTTAAATTAATGATTTTCAGTTATATGGTGTTGTCAGTCCTATATAGAATAGGGTGACGTGGGATAACCCTCGGGTAAGTGCGTGGTAAAATGGAATAGTGAGTTCATGGCATGGAAACAACTCTTAGTACGTTCGAGGACGAACGTATGTTTAAGTGGGGGAGAATGTAACGACCAGGCCGGTCGTTTCGAGTATTACAACCCCGTTCCTCCAATTACCGCGCAAGTTATGCATTACATTTGATTTATGACTTATTTGGTTAGTTTTTTCGTGTCTGGAGAGATTTCAGAACGAATTAAGACACTTAGTCTCAAAATAGAAAGCTTTAGTTGGAAAGGTCGACCAGATGTCGATTTATGTGTAAACAACCTCGGATTTGAATTCTGGTAATTCCAATAGCTCCGTATGGAGACTTTGGACTTAGAAGCGTGTCCGGAAAGTTATTTGGAGGTCCGTAGTGGAATTAGGCTTGAAATTGCAAAAGTTGAATTTTTGGAAAGTTTGACCGAGGGGTTGACTTTTTGATATCGAAGTCGGAATCCAATTCTGGAAATTGGAATTGGTCTCTAATGTGAAATGTGACTTGTGTGCAAAATTTGAGGTCAATCGGACGTGATTTGATAGGTTTCAGCATCAGTTGTGGAAGTTGAAGTTTCAAAGTTCATAGATTTTGATTTGAGGTGCGATTCATCGTTTTGATATTGTTTGATGTGATTTGAGGCCTCGAGTAGGTCCGCATTATGTTATGGGACTTGTTGGTATATTTGGTTGAGGTCCTGGGGGCCTCGGGTAAGTTTCAGATGGTTAACAGATCAATTTTTAGACTTGGTGTGTTGCTGGAAATTTTCTGATATCTGTATCTGGTTTCCTTCTACGCGATCGCGTGAGAAGGTCTGCGATCGCGTAGGTTTAATTCGGGGCTGTTGAGTTTTGTTCTATGCGATTGCGTAGCTCTGGGATTTTGTGATTTGCGAACGCGTGGCTAAGGCCGCGTTCGCATACAGGAAATGGAGCAGAAGTGGAGGTCACGCATTTGTACTTCGCGATTGCGTAGATTTGTGCATCAGTGATCCACGTTCGCGTGCATTCAACCCCGTTCGTGAAGGCCAAATTTGGGGGCAGTTTCTTTTGTGCTTTGCGATCGCGTGAACTAATCCGCGATCGCATAGGGTCAATGTTTGGCAGTGGAAATGTGTGCTTCGCGATCGCGGGACTTGGGCCGCGATCGCATAGATGAAATGACTATGCAGAGAGTTTAAGTTCTGAAAATGGGACTTCATCCCATTTTTCATTTTTACCGATTTGGAGGTCGAGAAGAGGCGATTTTTGGGAGATTTTCAAGAAAAGCGACAGGGTAAGTGTTCTTAACTCATTATTGGTCAAATTACCTAAATCCATGGTTGTTTTTAACATTTAATTGGTGAATTAAGTTGGAAAATTGTGCAAACCCTCTTGGTTTAATTTGAAGATTTGAGGGTCGAGTTGATATCGGATTTGAGTAAAATTTGTATGGTTGGACTCGTGGTTAAAGGGGCTTTCATATTTTATAACTTTTATTGGGTTCCGAGGCATGGACCCCACGGGCGATTTTTGAGTGTAATTTTGGATTTTGTGGAAATAATTATTATTTGATATGGAATAAATTCCTATAATTTGTGTTGACTGAATCAAATTACTTGTGACTAGATTCGAGCCGTTCGGAAGTTGATATGCACAGAATGGAATTTCTAGAACATTGTTTAGCTTGATCGACGTTGGATTCAGCTTATTCGAGGTAAGTAACTCTTCTAATCATGGAGCTCAAGGTATGAACCCTGAAAATACGTATTATGTGAATTGTTTGGAGGTGACGCGTATGCTATGTGATGGACATGTGGGCGTGCACCACAGAAATTGTGACGTAATTGTTTCCGTGGAATTTTGTAGTAAAATAATCTTGGCATTTTCTATGCAGTTTTATGTGTTAAAACAATTTAGCTGAGAATAAAATAAAAACTCATGTTGATGCTATGTGCTAGTATTATTGGGACCCACAGAGGTCATATTGGTGTGAATTATTTGTTTAAATTGAAAATTCATAATCAATCATATTCATTTCATTGCATATCATATCATTTATGATATGATTTATTGATACATCATATCATCATTTTTGAGCTATTTTCATGACATTGTGAGCCCATGAGAGAAAAACTGGAGAGATTGATGACTGAGGAGGGCCGAGGACCAGGCTGTGAGGATATTTTAGGGATCGGACTGTATGCCGTAGCAGGCCGTGTTGGCTTTATATATTATTATTATTATTATTATTATTATTATTATTATTATTATTATTATTATTATTATTATTATTATTATTATTATTATTATTATTATGTGGATTGGGGATGCCTGCCTGCAGCAGGCCTTATAGGCTTTATATAGCACGCAATTTGTCTGTGCGGATCCAAATATTGATACAATAGCACGAGAGTTGTCCGTGCAGCACGTTAGTTGTCCGTGCAGATTATAGCGCTTGGCCTGAAGGAGCCACTCCGGAGTCTGTACACACCCCCAGTGAGCGCATGTACCTATTGAGTGCGAGTGCCGAGTGCCGAGCGATTGGGAGGACTGAGTGACTGGGAGGACTAAGTGAAATGATACTCTCAGAGTATGCATATGATTTTATCACTGAGTGCATTGCATTGACATGCACATTTGACATACAGGCGTAGAGATGCACTTTCCTCATGCTGTACGGTATCACGTAACTCATGATTTCTCACACATACTGACTTATAGGCATACTGATGCATTTTTCACTGGCTATCTGCAAAGAAAATGAAACATCTTATTTATTGTGGAAAGGATTTTTGGAAAAATTACTGTTTTCAACTTACTCATATTTTTGGCAACTTCAGTAAACAATTTGGGTTTTTCACTGATGTACTTGAAAGGCAAAACTATTTTCAGAAATCATGATTTAGCTGAGCATTTTATCTCTGGGTTACTCCTTTTATTACTTGCTTTATGTTGTTATGAATTGTTGTTGCTCATGGGAGTTGGACTCTGGCCTTGGTACAAGCTCGTCACTACTTTCAACCTAAGGTTAGGTTTGTTACTTATTGAGTACATGGGGTCGACTGTACTCATACTACACTTTTGCACCTTACGTGCATATATTGGATGTTGATATTGCTGTACTCGACGAGAGCTGGAATTGAAGACGTACCTGCGTTCCGGTTGTAGCTGCCTCTTGTTCATGGTAGCCTTAGATTTATAAGAATCTGTCTATGTGCATTTCGAACAGATGATATATTTATTTTATACCAGTTTTGTAAATTCTTATCTTAGAAGCTCATGATTTGTACTACCAGTCCTTGAATTTTTTTTTTATAAAAGCGGTGTACTATCATTTCTTATCTTAATAAATCTCATTAAGTTGGACATTGGTTAATTGGCTTACTTGACGGGTTGGGTTAGGTGCCATCACGGCTAGGTGGATTTTGGGCCGTGACCCAAAAATTAGTTCATGCCTAATTGACTTAGTCTCTACTTGAGAAAGAGAGACTTAGTCTAGGAAAACTTGGCTAACAAGAAATTGGGTCAATCGAGAGATTGATCAACCAAATTAAAGGGTTTAACCTAGAGATAGTAATAACCCGACTTGAGCTCTTATTAACCATTTTCTGTAATACCCATTTGGACTTGACAAAACCAAATTTCCAAAACTACTCCTTGACCGAGAGGTACTGAGTGGGTAATTGAGAGTTGATAGCTATAATACACCCCGATCAACAAAACAAGCATTAAGGTTTATATCCCATTAGGCGAACACCTAGGCGATGGTCATAACCCTAGGCTTTTTACAAACTTGAAAAACAATAAAACTAATTATCTTAGTTTTTTCTTAACTTTGCAATCTTAGTTTTAAAAATAGACATAGAAACAAAACCAATTTGTGGAAGTGTAAATTAAGATAGTTCAAACTCACGTACTAGAATATATACTCCTAACTCCCATATAAACTCCACGTGGATTCGATCCCGACTCGTTATTGGGTGACTATTATTGCAATCGACCCTTTCATATCCTTGTTTTGAGGTGTGATTTAGGCGAGACCAATTTTTGGAGCCGTTGACGGGGAGTTAAAACCGGTATTAGCTACAAATTTGAGTCTGTTTTTGGAATATCTTTTTTTCCTTCCATGTTACTAATGTGTTGAGAAATTGTAGGTGCAACCATGGCAAACAACGAGCTCAAAACATTACTTTGGGAGATGTGGACGTTGAGGATGATCAAATGGATGAGGTTCCTCTTGAACCTCAAGCCAATAGACGTGGCCGAGTGCCTCAAGATAATGTTCGTGATCCACCCCCACCTCCACCAAGAGCGGCTCCACATCGGGTGTTGCCCAGTGAAGGATATGCAAGTGCAATATTACATCCCCGTATTAGGGCCGGCAACTTTCAAATCACCAACGTGATGCTCACCGTGCTTGAGCAACGAGGGTTCTTCATCGGTGCTCCGGGTCAAAATACATACAAACTTTTGAAGGAGTTCGAGGATACTTGTTGGGGGAGTAAACAAACAAATGTCTTTGAGGATTCTTTAAGGCTAAGACTTTTTCCCTTCTCTCTACAAGGGAAAGCCTTAGATTGATTGGAACGTTTGCCTAACCATTCCATTCATAATTGGGATGAATTGGTGGAGAAATTTATTTCTAAGTACTTCTCTCCCGGGCACATGGCTATACTTCGGGATGAGATTCTAGCATTCAAGCAAGAGCCCAATAAACCACTACATGAGATATGGGAACGATATAGAACAATGGTTAAAGAGTGTCCCAACAACAATATGACGGAGAACATGATTCAACAAACCTTTTATCGGGGGATCAACACAACCAACCAATGTGTAGTGAATCAACTTGCCGGTGAAAATTTCATGACTACGCCTTACACGAAGGTGTGTGATATTTTGGATGAGATGGCAGACACTTCTTCAGCGTGGCAATCCCGGGCTAATGTTCCACAAGGTTATCTCAATGTGATTCACCTTCACAAAGAATTGTATGACCATGGGAAAGACATAGCGGAATTGACTATCACCATGAACCAATTGGAAAAGGCTCAACTTCAACAAGTGCAAAACCCGAGGCAAGTCAATGAAATGGAAGGGGTAAACATGGTTGTGAACAAACAGAGAACAAAGGGTCAATAAGTGCAACAAAGAGTGGACAATTTTGTGTAAGAAGATAGTAGGTTTGACCAAGATGACTCTTATATTGACCAAGAAGAAGAGATCCAATATGTGAACAACTTTCAAGGGCAAAGAAACAATTTCCAAAGCCCAAGCCAACAACAATGGCGATCTCAAAACAGTCAAGAAAATTGGAATTCTCACAACCAATGTAATTGGTGTTGTGGAAACAATCAAAGCAATTGGAATAATAATAACAATCAAGAAAATTGGAGTGGTGACAATAATCAAGGGAATTGGCATTACAACAATAACCAAGGCAATTGGGGAGGTCACAACTAAGGAAATCGGGGGTCGTATTTTCAAAGGCCCACGATGTATCAACAACCAAGAAACCCACCTCATTATCCTTCCCATGGTCCTAGTTCTTCCAACACTGAAATGGGACGTATTGAGAACATGTTTAAGCTAATGATGGAGATGAATTCCGATTTCGATGCCCAACTTGCCTCACACAACATATCTATCCGCAACTTAGAAATGCAAATGGGGCAAATCTCTCAAGCTCTAAATTTTCGTCCTAAGGGGGCACTACCAAGTGACACGGTGGTGAACCCAAAGGGTGGGAACAACATGGGCATTCCATGGCCGTTACTACAAGAAGTGGAAAATGTGGAAATGTACCCACCTCAAGTCAAAAGCAACTTGTGGATGATGACCAAGTGGTACTAGAAGAAGATATCCCAAGCAATGTGATGCAATCAAATGATGAAGTTCGGATTGGTATTGATGACAATGTGGAAGAGATTCAAGAGGAAGTGAACCCGTCTAGGGATCATGTTATTAACATACCGGAACCGGTAGTACAAAAGGCTAAAGCACCACTGCCTAAGACTCCTCCTCCATATCCTCAAAGCTTGCCAAGAAAAATCATGAGAATAAATTCAAAGAGTTCATTGACATGATGAAGAGTCTCTCAATCAATGTGCTATTAGTTGAAGCCTTGGAACAAATGCCCGGTTATGCAAAGTTTATGAAGGATTTGGTGACAAAGAAGCAGTCGATGAATTTTGAAACTATCAAAGTCACTCATCAAGTGAGTGCAATTGTGCATTCAATAGATCCTAAATTGGAAGATCCCGGTGCTTTCACAATCCCTTGCACCATTGGAAGTGCAGAGTTTGCTAAAGCTCTTTGTGATCTTGGGGAAAGTATCAATTTGATGCCCTACTCGGTTTTCAAGACTTTGGGAATTAGGCAACCAAGACCCACATCTATGAGATTACAAATGGCCGATCGTACCATGAAGAGACCGTTGGGAGTGATTGAAGATGTATTGGTTCGTCTTGATAAGTTCATTCTTCCGGCGAATTTTATCATTCTTAATTGTGAAGTGGACTATGAAGTGTCGATTATTCTTGGAAGACCTTTCCTTGCTACGGGGAAGGCTCTTGTTGATGTGGAAGCCGGAGAACTCACTTTACGGGTGGGTGATGAAAAGGTGGTATTCCACGTGTGCAAATCTACAAGGCAACCAAATAGCAATGAAGTGTGTTCTTTCGTGGACTTAGTGACCGATGTGATTGTCGATAACACAAGTGCCACGATTAACGTAGGTGATATGTTGGAGGCCATCTTGCTCAACTTTGATGATGACGAGATGGATGGTTNGGTTATGCAAAGTTTATGAAGGATTTGGTGACAAAGAAGCAGTCGATGAATTTTGAAACTATCAAAGTCACTCATCAAGTGAGTGCAATTGTGCATTCAATAGAT
>AWOL01S0029871.1:0-21467 GCA_000715115.1 Nicotiana otophora
TCAAATTAACGAAAATGACTACATATGATAATATCACCAAATATGGATACAATAAGCAACTTCAAAACACCCGGTAAAAATGAGTCATAAGCTCTGCATGAAATACATAACAAGTATCAAAAAAGTACAATTCTATTTGAAAAATATAATTAATAAAAATAAATTAAAGAGGGTGATGCTGAGGCCTCCGAACGGAACAACGAAGATCTCTTACAAGCTCAAGCACGCATTTCTATCTATCTGCTTCGATCAGTAGTACTTGGATCTACACAAAGAACTACTAGGCAAGCCAACAATCCCATAACAACTATGCATCGAGTTAAAAAATCTAGTTTAATAAGTTCAACAGTGGAAACTCTCATAAATAACTGATAAAAATGACTGCAACACNTCAATTTAAACTCAATACTGATAAAATATGCCATGTACAACTAGCAAGAGGAATGTTACATCTCTATGCCTACATGTCAAAAATGCAGGGCAAATGAAATGTGTCACAGTGATAATCCCAGGTACTCACACTCTCAGAGTACTTAATCTGGCTCAAACTCCCACTCATCACACAAAATCACACATCATTGTACGATGCATGCACTCACTGCAGGTATATCAGACTCCAGAGGGGCGGATCCTACCCAAGCGCTAATATAAAGCTTATAAGGCCTGATGCGGCGTATAACCTGCTCTATAATAATAAATAAGATAATAAGGCCTGCTGCGACGTGCAACCCGGTCTATAATAATAAATAATCCAATAAGGCTAGTTGCGGCGTGCAGCCAGATCCATAATATTAATAGTAATAGATATAAAGCCAATATGGCATGCTGCACCTTGCAACGCGATCCACAATATCACTAACTATCCGGCTCTCAGGCCCCAACCCAATCATCAATCTCTCTAGTCTCATGGGCTCACAAATTTCATACCACTCAGCCCAAACAATGATAACATGATGTAACCGTAAATGATGAGAGAGACAGAGATATGATAGTTAAATGAATAAATATGACTGAGTACATAATTGTAACTTAAGCAAATAATTCAACAGCAGAAATGACCTCAGTGGGTCCCAACAGTAGCTCATAATTAGCATAGTGCACGCTCACACGCCCATCCCCTAGCATGTACGTCACCCCATCACCAACCATATAACACGTACTCGAGGGATTCGTACAGTCGGTACTAAGTTTAGAAGTGTTACTCGCCTCAATGCTCCAACAAACCCTTGCACCGTGAATCAGCCTCTGAATGACTCGAATCTAGCCACAAACAACTTCATATAATCAACACAAGCTATAGAAATCGATTCCATACGATAAAGCTCAGTTCTTTAACAAAATTCAAAAAGTCAACACAAAAAAGTCAACCCTTGGCCCATGCCTTGGAACCCGATAAAATACACAAAATTGAACACCAATTCAATAACGAGTCCAACCATACAAAAATCATCAAATTCTGACCACAAATCAACCCTCAAATCCCCAAATCATACTCTCCAGTCCAAAAACCCCAAAATTTCACCTTTAAAACACATAATCTAGGTGTAGAAATCAATGGGTATTCAATATAATTGGACAACAGTGATCAAAACTTGCTTACTTCTTGATTTGTAGTGAAATCCCTCAAAACAATCGCCCCTAGCCGAGCTCTACAAGTTAAAATATGAAATAATACTCTAACCCACGATTTGGGATTTTAAATAGTGTGCGCAATTGCTCTTCTTCGTGAATGCGATAATTGCCTCACATCTGCGAAGCACAAATATACTTAACTGCCAAATCCCTTTTACACGAACGCGACATCCCATACATGAATGCGATGACTAAGACCACTTATCTTAACGATCGCGGTCCTGACAACGCGATCACGATGAACTAATCACCTACTGCCCTAGGCCTCAACTCCCTTCTTCGCGAATGCGACCTTCTACAAGCGTTCATGATGCCCAACTCCCAGAACCTTCGTGAACGCGTCCCAGTTCTCCTGAACGCGAAGTACAATTTTCACCAGTCGCTCAAATACTCTATACGATCGTGATCCCTCCCTCACGAACGCATATAAGGAAACCAGATACTGCAATTACAGCAGTCCAACAAGTCAAACATGAGCCGAAGATGATCCAAGTCACACTCGAAGCCCCCGAGACCCCATCCAAACATAAAAACGGGTCCTAAAACATGCCACAAACTTAGTCGATGCCTCAAATCACTTCAAAAAACATCAAAAAAATGAATCGCACCCCAATTCAAGCCTAATGAACTATTAAACTTCCAACTTCTAGAACCAATGCCGAAACACACCAAACCAACTCCGATTGACCTCTAACTTTGCACACAAGTTAGAAATGACACAACGGACCTATTCTAACGCCCGAATCCTAAATCCGTGCCTGGGGTAAACAACGTCAACTCTTGGTCAAATGTCTCAACTTTCCAACTTTTTCCAATTCTAGCCAAAACGACCTAGGGTCCTCCAAATCAATATCCAAAATCACCATACGAAGCTGTCATAATCATCAAAACTCCATTCTGGAGTCGTTTACTCATAAATCAACATCCAGCCAAGTCCTTTTACTTTAGCCTCGATCCGTGGAACTATGTGTCCCAATTCATTCAGAAAGATCCCTAGAACCAAACCAACCACCCTAGCAAGTAACATAACCACCAATGAACATAGAATAAGCAATAAATGGGGGAACGGGCTACAATACTCAAAACGACCAACCAGGTCGTTACAATCCCCCCTCTTAAACAAACTTTCATCCTCGAACGGGTCTAGAATCTTACATGGGATCTCAAATAGTTGTGGATATCTTTTGAACCTGTTGATCCAAAAATGGCCAACAGCTCCACATCATAAGTCAAATCTCAATCTAACCGAACCGTGCTTAAGTCCAAAACATGAAAACGATCACCGTAATAGTTACGGAGCATGAAACCATAAAATACTAGGTGAACAATCGATAGACTAGGCGGCAATGCAAGCTTGCAGGCCACCTCCCCAATCCTTCCAAGCACCTCAAAAAGGCCAATATGTCGAGGGCTCAACTTGCCCTTCTTACCTAACATCATAACACCCTTCATGGGTTAAAAACTGAGTAATACCTTCTCTCCCACCATATAGGCAACATCACGAACCTTTCGATTACCTTAGCTCTTCCGTCTATATTGTGCCGTGCGAACCCGATCCTGAATCAACATGACCATTTCCAAGGCATCCTTAACGACATCCGTGCCTAACAACCTAGCCTCCCCCCCCTCGCTCAAAAACCCAACTGGAGATCGACATTGCATCCCATATAAGGCCTCATAAGGAGCCATCTAAATGCTTAATTGGTAGCTGTTATTGTAGGAAAACTCTACAAGAACTAGAAAGTGATCCAAACAACCACCGAAACCCATAACACAAGCGCATATCGTATTCTCCATTATCTGAATGGTGTGCTCAGACTGTCCGTTCGTCTGAGGGTGGAATGTTGTACTTAACCCAACTCATGTGCTTAACTCTCACTGCCCTACTCTCAAAAACTGCAGTGTGAACTATGTGCCTATATCAGAAATAATTGACATCGGCACACCGTGAAGACGAACAATCTCACGGATACAGATCTTAGCCAACTGCTCAAATGAATAGGTAGTCACCACCGGAATGAAATGTGTATACTCAGTCAAACGGTCCATAATCATCCAAATAGCATTGAGTGTTGTCAAGGTCTGTGGGAGCCCAACAATGAAGTCCATGGTAATACGCTCCCAGTTCCACTCAAGAATCTCAAGCCTTTGAAGCAAACAGCCAGGCCTTTAATGCTCGTATATCATCTGCTAATAGTTCAAGCACAGAGCTACAAACTCCACTATATCTTTCTTCATTCTCCACCATTATTTCTACCCCAAGTCCTGATACCTCTTCATGGCACCCGGATGAATGGAATACCGTAAAATGTGGGCTTCCTAAAGAATTAACTCACGTAACACATCCAAATTGGGAACATAAATCCATCCCTACATCATCAACACCCCATCATCTCTAGTAGAAACCTCCTTGGCATCACCGCGCTGAACCGTGTCTACAGGGACAAGCAATGGGGGTCGTCATATTGACACTTTCTGATGCAATCATATAAAGAAGAGCGAGAAGCCACGCATGCTAGAACTCATCTAGGCTCCGAAACATCTAACCTCACGAACTGATTGGTCAAAACCAGAACAACTGATGCAAGTAGACTCTGACGAACTAGAATATATGCAAGGCTACCCATACTCACCGCCTTTTTACTCAAGGTATCAGCCGCCACTTTGGCCTTCCCGAAATGATACAAAATGGTAATATCATAGTCTTCTAATAGCTCCAACCATATTCACTACCTCAAGTATATATCCTTTTGCTTGAATAAGTAGTGTAAACATCGATGATCTGTAAATACCTCATAGGACACACCGTAGAGATAATGCCTCCAAATCTTCAATGCATGGACAGTGGCTGCAAACTTTAAATCATGAACGGGGTAGTTTTTCTCATGGGGCTTCAACTGGCGTGAAGCATAAGCAATTCCTATACCCTCCTGCATCTAGAAAAACCTAATACCAACTTGAGAAGCATCACAATACACTATATATGAACCAAATACTGACGTCAAATATAGAATTGGAGTTATGGTCAAGGCATTCTTGAGCTCCTGAAAGCTCTACTCATACTCATCTGACCACTTGAATAGGGCACCTTTCTGGGTCAACATAGTCAAAGGCACAATAATGGACGAGAAACCTCCACGAAGCAGTGATAATATTTGGGTAAGCCAGGAAAATGCTTAATCTTAATAGCTTAAGGTGGTCCGGGCCAACTCTAGACTTCCTTAATCTACTTTGGATCTACCTTGATCCCCTTGCTGGACACCATGTTCCCCAAGAACGCTATAGAACCCAGCCAAAACTCACAATCAGAGAATTTAGCATAAAGCGTCTTCTTCCTCAACATCTATTCATGCTCCTCTTAGTTACGAGAGTACACCAGTATATCATCAATGAATACTATGATAAAAGAATCAAGATATTGCTGGAATACACTGCGCATCAGATGCATGAAAGATGCTGGATCAATTATCAGACCAAAAGACATCACAAGGAACTCGTAGTGACCATAGCAGATCCTGAATGCCGCCTTAAGAATATCAAAGTCCCGAATCTTCAATTAGTGATACCTAGACCTCCAATCAATCTTAGAGAACACTCTACATCCCTGAAGCTGGTCAAATAAGTCATCAATACACGACAAAGTATACTTGTTCTTAATTGTAACTTTGTTCAACTACCTATAATCAATGCACATCTGCATAGTACCATCCTTCTTCTTCTTCACAAAAAGAAACGGTGCACCCTATGGTGACACACTACGCTTAATGAACCCCTTATCAAGAAGCTCCTGAAGTTTCTCTTCCAACTCGTTCAACTTTGTTGGTGCCATACAATACAAAGGTGATCATGGCATTGAATCTCAACTAAATCCTAGGCAATCCTGGCATCGCTAGTAGAACGGTCTTAGTTTGACAATCCATAATAGAATTACATGGTGACAACTAATCCATGTCTAGAATCACGTCACAATTAACCATACTAAGCAGTAGGAGATCAAATCTCGTTTCCAATCCCCCAATACTCACCACCCATGACCGATATACACGGTCGACAACATTATAATCACCCACCGGCTTAGACACATAAACATGTGAAACTAGGCAATCACGTGGCATATCCAAATAACGAGCAAAACACGATGATACATATGAATAAGTGGCACTAGAGTCAAATAATATGGAATCATCCTTGTGGCACACTGAAACAATACATGTGATCATTGTGTCTGAAGCAACAGCCTCTGGCATGGTGGGAAAAGCATAGCATCCAACTTGACCACCACCTGATCGACCTCCCCCTCTAGGGCGACATCTAGCTGCCTGAACCCCACCCCGAGCTGGCTGAGCGGGTGGTGAAGTAACTGGTGTGGAAGTCATAGACTGACCCCTCAGCTAAACTGGACCTTCCAAAAGATGGGGATAATACTTCCTCAGAAGTCCAAGCTCTCCACACACAAAGCAAATCTGATCAGTCAATGGCGGTAGGGACTGAATCGGACCCCGAGAACCAGAATAACTGCTATAAATACTGGTACAGATGGACCCTTAACTGATGGATCACATGATGAACTCAAAAGTGAGAGGGAACTAAGAGATTACAGACTCTGACGAGCACCGTATGAACCATGGCTAGCTGATGCACCACGATGAACCGGACAAGCCCTCCGAGCAGGCTTATAAGGACAACCCTACTGTTATGGGGACTATCCAACAGATGAGGCACTGCTGAAACCACCCGAACCAAGAGGCCTCTTGGCCTCACTCTCCTCACGCTCCTGACTACGAACCTGCTTTAGGCGTCTAGTAGTATCAACCACACCGTCAAACCTCACACCTGACGTAGTCTCCCAAGTCATGACGAAGCGCAGGCCATAGTTGAGGCCATCAATGAACCTCCTGAAAATTTCATCTCATACTAAGTCACTGACATACCCTCTTGGCGTGGCCTCTTTGCGAGTCTGTGGAAAAACTTCTATAAGAAGAGAACTGAGAACTCATGCAACGTAAGTGGTGCACCGCCAGCTAGCCTGCTCAACCCACAGGCCTCCCACTATCTGTAGGTTGTCCCCGTTAGTTGAAAAGTAGTGAATGAAACTCTAGTGGTCTCCAAACTACCTACCATGTGAAGGCTCCGCTGACACCTGTCTATAAAATACCGAGCATCCTCTAACTCGGTCCCACTGAACTTTGGAGGTTTAAGCCTCCCAAACCACTATAATCTGTTCTATTCCTCATCACTCATATGTGGGCCAACCTGGTTCCGAGCAGCTGTAACCGGCTGGGCTGCTAGTACCCCAAATGTCTATAATCCCTGAACTGCTCTGGAGTACGGGCACCAGGAGTCTGAGCACCACCCCGGCCTAAGTGGCTGGTATGGCCGAAATAATCAATATCTGGCCAAATTGTCCTAAAGGTTTGGAATCACAATGGGCACAACTACGAGCCTCACCTCGGCCGCTACTGGTAGATTGTCTCTCGTGACCCTAACTGGTGGTACTGGTGGCCGTCTGCCCGATCTGGTTGCATGTGTACTCACCATCTACGAGAGAATAAAATAATAAAAGTTTAGTTTCAGAATCAATAAATCTACACAACAAGAATACAAGAAAGTGAAGTTTCCTAATTGTTCGATAGCCTCTGGATGATAAGTATAAACGTCTTTGTACCGATCTGGAAGACTCTATTAAATATATTCATAACACATGAGACCCAAGTAACCTAGTGCTCTAATACCAACTTGTCACGGACAAAAATCCCAACCTGTCGTGATGGCGCCTAACACGTTACTAGGCAAGCCGATAATCACATAACAACTACGCATTGAGTTAAAAAACATGGTTTAATAAGTTCAAAAGTGGAAAGTTTCACAAATAGCTGATACAAACGACTGCAAATCAACTACAACAAATCCCAAAATCCTAGAGTCACTGAGTACATGAGCTACTAATGTCAACATATTCTAAAACTCTAGTACAACAGCCTGAGAAAACAGAACAATACTAAAATAAAATGAGAAGAAGGAGAGTCAATGCCGGTGGGCGTCATTACAACTACCTCAAGGTCTCTAAACAAGTACTATCACCACTCTAGCAACCACCATGTCCATATGTACCTGGATTTGCACCGGAAGTACAAAGTGTAGTATGAGTACAACCGACCCAATGTACTCAGTAACTAATAGGACTAACCTTGGGCTGAAAGCAGTGCTAGCTCAGAAAGATAAAGTTTGAATCAAAATAATGACAACAAAAATATAATAAGATAATGACAGTAATAATGCATATAACTTCCATATTCAGCTTGTACACAGTACATAAATGTTTGCATGCTTTTAAGTTCAACAATTTCTGCTAGCATGAGGAATGTTACATCTCAATGCCTACATATCAAATACGCATGTCAACTATAATGCATCATAGTGATAATCCCAGGCACTCACACTCTTAGAGTACATAATCTGTCTGTCGTAAACTCCCACTCATCACAAAACAATCACTCAGCACTGTACGGGTGCCTTCTCAAATCCCAAATTTTACTCTCCAATCCCTAGTCCAAAATCCCCCAAACTTCACTTTAAAAATACATAATCTAGAACAGGTGTATTGTGTAAGAAAAATAGATACAACGATTATCATATTCCAACAAGTCCAAAATGAGCCGAACATTATCTGAATCACACCCGAGGCCCCCGAGTCCCAATCCAAACATACTAACAGGTCCTAAAACACACCACAAACTTCGTCGAAGCCTTAAAACACATCAAACAACATCGAAAACACGAATCTCACCCCAATTCAAGCCTAATGAACTATTAAACTTCCAACTTCTAAAACCAATGTCGAAACACACCAAACCAACTCAGATTGACCTGAAATAGATTTAGAAATGACACAACAGACCAATTTAAACTCCCGAGACAAAAATCTTAGCCCGGTATCAACAAAGACAACTCTCGGTCAAACTTCTCAACTTCCAAACCTTCAACTTTCCAAACTTTCAATTTTTGCCAATTCAAGCCAAAACAACCTACGGACCTCAAAATCAATATCCCGACACACTCCTATGTTCAAAATCATCATACGAAGTTATTGGAACCATCAAAACTCCATTATGGAGTCGTTTACTCAAAAGCAAAAATATGGTCAACTTTTTCAACTTATGCTTCCAGCCTTGGGACTATGTGTCCCAATTCATTGTGAAACATCCACAGAACCAAACAAACTACCATAACAAGTCACATAACCACAAATGAACATAGAATGAAAAACAAATAGGGGAACATGACTACAATTGTAAGGCCCCATAAAATTTTTCTAAGGGATCTAAGGTTTTGTGGTGCTGAGGTACGCTAATGTGTTTGAAAATTGTAGAAAATGAATCACGATATGGAATATTGTAGTTGTACAATGCATTGGAGAGTTAGAGGTAAAAGGTTCCAAAATAATCACCATTCTACAGTCCATTGTGCGACAGCGAAATCACTCCGCGGACTGCAATATCCGTCGTAAAACAAAGTAGAAAGTTGGAAAATTTTGAAATCATTTTGTGGCCATTCTACAGGCCATATAATGATTATGATATCGCAAAATAGCTGCAGAATGACTGTGCTATCGCAGAATCGACATGCCATTTTGTGGCCATTCCGCTGGTGTCACGCACAACCCCGGGAAGCACGACCGATGCTCAACCGAGTGAATCCGGTTGAGCAAGCCTATTAGATACTTTCTACACAGCTCACCCATGATCAAAAGAAGACACGATTTCATTAATTAGACAGTAGGAAGTTCATACATACAATACTAAATTGTTTCCTTAGTTACCCCATTTTTAAGTCTCAAAATACACACATTCTTATAGCTTGAGTGGCATAAGTGATCAAAAAATAACATAAGTTGTTTAACATTCCCAACACCCACATAGTGTCTACAGAGCCTCTAAACGATACCAAAGATTCTATGATAGTGTCGACAACAAGGCCCTGAATATACCTTAAGAAGTTTTAATAATATGAACAAAAGATACAAAACGTGACCTCGGAATGAAGTGGGGCTCACCAAGTCTACTGGGAAGAGGATGTAGCACTATCGCTGATCAGCACTGCCTGCTACGGAAACACCTACATCCACTTAAAGATGCAGCGCCCCCGGCAAAATGGACGTTAATTCCGTCAAATAGCACTAGTATGTAAAGGTATGCACCATCTCAATAGAATGAATGATAATACAGGGGAAACAATCAAGAATTCAATAAGAGCTTCAAATAATATGAAAACATCAAGTTAAGGATCACATAAGTTTTCAAGTCAATTTTCATGTTATTAGGTTGGGTGATCTTTAGTGCCGATATTCCACAATTCCCAATACCATCGTATTCTTACATGGAGTCCGATCACAACCCGATCGGCTACGTTTTCTCACTTGAGACGTCAATCATAACCATAATTTCATCATAATTTCTAGCACAGTACCACCATGTGTGTAGCATGGCATCCGATCACGGCCCGATCGGCTAGGCCATCTTACCCAAGACATTACCTTTTTCGGTCAATCATCTCACATCATACTTCTTTCATATACTTTCGATTCATTAGCACTAGTGGCCAAAAGTTTAAAGTCATTCTTGGCACTTGGACATATTTCATAATTCCAGTTCCCTTTTCCACGTTCAAATATCATTATTATTATTAACAATAATAAGGCTTTCCATTCAAGTCATTTAATTCACATATGAGGAATTCGAGAATCTTAGGCACATAGTGGCTTTTCATACAATTTGTCATAACTACTTTTATTTCGATGTTGACTTGAAGTCTTATCATTTCTAACACATATTCCACATTTTGTACACATCCTCAAATGGCGACATGACATGATGAAGCATTTAGAATAAATATTGAACATACCTCCTTCAACACAAACACATTGGGAATAGCCAATTCAATAATGGTCAAGGACTTACATCGATTACATGAACACCGTGAGATTCGATTCTAAGAAAAAGGGGGTTTAGCCAACACACCTCAATTGAGCTTCCTTTAAACTTTAAAATATTCCGGAATTCTTAGCACTTCGATCTATTTTAGAAATATAACAAGTTGGACCAAGATTAGGAAGATGGTCATGATTCTAGCTCATTTGGGCATATTATCAAACACTAGGTGTGCATCGATGTTTTAAGGTACTTGTTTGTGGAAGATTCCATCATTCCCCAGCCCATTCTCTACCATTTTTAGCTCACAACCTTCCCGCATACTTCAAGAATACATGCATACAAGACAACAACCCCCACACCCAATAATTGTCTCTCTAATTATCCCATTTATTTTGTAAATTTCGAAATTGAGAGCTAGGACATAGATTTTTACCTTTAGGATGAAGACTTCCTTTTTTAATCCTCAATAATTGAGCAAGAATTGATGGATAATAGGTTGAAAGTTGCTCCCCCACTCTAAGAACTCTCTCTTTCACTCTAAAATATCATAAATGTGCTCAAAATGAGCTATGTCTTATGTTTTAACAAATAAGGGTCGGGTTTAAAAACCCCATAAATGAAGCCCTGGAACAACAAATACGGTCACATATGCGACTGCAAAATTGTTATGTGGTCCGCATATCGGCCGCATAATTTGGGTGCCAAAACTAGAAAGGAACTGACGGGTTCTGCGGTCGCATAATGCACCGCAAAACCTCCCTCTGAAAAATCTCAAAGCTGGATATGCGATAAGAGTGCGGCCCGCGAAATGGTTATGCAGTCGCATAATGGGCCGCAAAAATGACATTGAGATGACCCAGAAAACTGCCCCACTCTGCGACCATTCTGCGGTCTGTAGAGTGGTTCTATAGTCGCACAATAGGCCGCAAAAATGAGTACTTCTGCCCAACATTTTCCTTCAACTCCCAACGCACTGTTCATTCCAAAAAGTCCGAACTATGGCTCGTAAGCTCACCGTGAAGAATTTCAACAATTGTTAACCTCTACGCCTACCCCAGCATCATGGAACCCCAATTTTTAGAACACATTTCATGGGGCCTTACATCCTCTCACACTTAAGATCATCCGTTTTCGAATGAGGGTCAGGGTTCATTATTAGCATCTTATGCAACTCAGTTTTCATACCACACACCATCAGCCCCAAATTTGACTAACTCCCAAAATTTACAAAACTTTTGCCAGACTTTCCCTTGTAAGTAGGCATATCCACCTGTCAGAGAGCCCCGGAAACACATCCTTAAAACATATGCACAAACCACTAACGTAACATAACTCGTAGCAACACAAACTGTGGCCTCACATACATTATATTACCAGAAAGGAACGCCCTTAACGTCAACTGTACAAATGGTACATAATTCACAGAAAGTAACTCTTAGAATTTTCATAAATTACAACTTTATAAATACATGGCTATACAAATAAATAAGGATACTTTTTCTTAATTTCCTCATCGGCCTCCCAAGTAGCCCCTTCAACCTGTTGGTTCCGCCATAGCACTTTCACGAAGGCAATTTCTTTATTTCTCAACTTCCGGACTTGCCTATAAAGAATGGCAACTGGAATTTCTTCATATGACAGTTCTTACATAACCTCAATGGCCTCAACTCGCACAATAGCTGACAGATCTCCAACTACCTTCTTCAACATAGACACATGGAATACTGGGTGCACTAATGACATTTTAGGTGGCAGCTCAAGCTTGTACGCCACCTCACTGATCCTCTGAATAATTTTGTACGGTCAGACATACCTCAAACTCAATTTCCCTTTCTTACCAAAACACATTACACCTTTCATGAGGGAAATTTTCAAGATGCCCAATCATCTTCTTTGAACTCCAAATCCCTAAGAAGAACATCCGAATAGGACTTCTGATGACTTTGAGCAGTCTTCAACTGCTCCTTAATGATCTTAACTTTTTTCATAGCCTGATATACAAGGCTGGCCCTATCAACTCTGCTTCCCCAATATTGAACCATCCAATGGGAGACCTACATCTCCTATTATATAATGCTTCAAATGGTGCCATCTAAATAGTAGCATAAAAGTTGTTTTTATAATCAAACTCTATGAGTGGAAAATGATCATCCCAACTACCCTTGAAGTCGAGAACACAAGCACGCAACATGTCCTCAAGCATCTAAATAGTCCACTCAGCTTGCCCATTGGTCTGTGGATGGAAGGCTATACTAAGATTCACCTGAGTACCCAAACCTTGCTGAAATGTCTTCCAAATATTTGCCGTGAACTGAGCCCCTCGATCGGAAATTATAGAAACTGGAGTTCCATGCAGCCTGACTATTTCATTGATGTACAACTTAGCATACTGTTCCACTGTGTCGGTAGATTTAATTTGCAAGAAATGTGCTAATTTTGTGAGAAGATCCACAACCACCCAAATTGAGTCAAACGTGCGCAGAGTGCGTGGTAATCCTATCAAAAAATCCATATTAATCATTTCCCACTTCCACATTAGAATTTCTATGTTTTGTGCCAATCCACCTGGCCATTGGTGTTCAACCTTTACTTGCTGAAAATTTGGACACCTTGCCACAAAGTCTGCCACATTTCTTTTCATGTCATTCCACCAATAGACTTCCTCGAGATCATGATACATTTTCCTAAAACATGGGTGCATGGAATACCTAGAAGTGTGAGCCTCGGTGATGATTCTTTCACGGAGATCATCTACATTTGGAACAAATACCCGCCCTTGGTACCTTAGTGTGCCGTCATCCATTCCAAGAGTAAACGCTATAGTTTTATGTTTTTGAATCCTCTCCTTCAATTGCACCAAAAATGGATCGTTGTATTGCTTCTCTTTGACTTTCACAACAATCGATGATTGAGCCCTATATTGTAGAATTACCCGTACTTCATTAGAGTCCAAAAGACGAACTCCCAAACTAGCCAATCGATGAACTTCTTTGGCTAACGGCCTTTGACATGCCTCCAAGTGAGCCAAACTACACATAGATTTTCGGCTAAGACCATCCTCTACAACGTTGGCTTTCCCCGGATGATATGGAATATCGATATCATAATCCTTGACTAACTCAAGCCATCTTCTCTTCCTCAGATTCAGCTCCTTTTGTTTGAAAATATATTGAACACTCTCGTGGTCCATGAATACATCCACATGGACCCCATACAGATAATGATGCCAAATCTTTAATGCAAAATCCACCGCCGCAATTTCTAAATCATGTGTTGGATAATTCTATTCATGATTATTGAGTTGCCTAGAAGCATATGCTATAACATTGTCGTGTTGCATTAACACACACCAAGCCCAATACTTGGAGCATCACAATAAACCATAAATCCATCTATACCCTCTGGCAGGGTCAACACTAGCGCCGTAGTCAATCTTGATTTCAACTCCTGGAAGCTCCTTTCACAAGCATCGGACCATTGGAACTTAACTGCCTTCCGAGTCAATTTAGTCAATGGAGAGGCAAGAGTAGAGAACCCCTCCACAAACTTCCTGTAAGACCCTGCTAAGCCAAAGAAATTGCGAAGCTCGGTTGGTGTTGAAGGTCTAGACCAATTCTTCACTGTTGCGGTCTTTTGAGGATCAACCTTAATTCCTTCTCTAGAGACAACATGACTCGAGAATGTGACAGATTCAAGCCAAAATTCATATTTTCAAAATTTTGCGTACAATTGGTGTTGATGAAGAGTCTGCAAAACTGCCCTGAGATGATCGGCATAGTTCTCTCGACCTTGTGAATACACAAGAATATCATCAATGAAATATACCACAAAGGAATCAAGAAAATACTTGAAAACCCGATTCATAAGATCCATAAAAGTTGTCGGGGCATTTGCTAACCCAAAAGACATTACCAGAAAGTCAAAGTGCCAATACCGGGTCCTGAAAGCTATTTTCGGAATATCCTGCTCCCTGATCTTCAATTGGTGGTACCCGGAATGTAAATCCATTTTGGAGAAGTACCTAGCACCCTATAACTGATCAAACAAATCATCTATTCTTGGTAATGGGTACTTGTTTTTTATTGTGACTTTATTGAGTTGCCGGTAGTAAAAACACATCCTCAATGATCCATCTTTCTTCCTCACAAAGAGAACCTATGTGCCCCATGGCGACACACTCCGTCGGATGAAACCCTTTTCTAACAAATCCTTCAATTGTTCCTTTAGATCCTTCAATTCTGTTGGTGCCATCCTATAGGATGGAATAGATATTGGTTGTGTGCCTGGCATCACATCAATCCCAAAATCAATCTACCTGTCTGGCAGAATCCCACGGAGCTCATCAGGAAAGACCTCCTGAAATTCATTCACCACTGGCACAAACTCGAGTGTAGGTGCCTTAGCATCGGTTTTCATAACCCAGACCAAATGATAGATACACCTCTTGTTAATCATCTTCGTGGCCTTAAGGTAAGAAATAACCCTACCTTTTGGTATCATATTATTCCCCTTCTATTGAACAACTGGCTCATTTGGAAATTCAACCCTCATAGTTCTAGTTCGGCAATCGAGCTTGGAAAAACATGAATAACGCCAATCCATTCCCATAATTACATCAAAATCGACCATCCCCAATTCAATGAGATCGGCCACGGTGTTCCCACCACGCACCGTGACAACACAACCCCTATAAAACTGTGCGGCCACAATAGACACGCTAACCGAAGTAGATACAGAGAACGACTTGGAGATAAGAGCATATACATCATGCAATTGGATAGTCAATATACATGTGACAACATTTGGAGAAGCCTCTTCACTATGGCGACCACTCATAGCATAGAAACGACTGAGTCCTCCGAAACTCTGCGCACCACCCCTAGCTGCACCACACCCTTCTGGTGCCGGAGTGCCTCGAGCTGGAGGTGGTGCTGAAGATGTAGCAGTTGCAAAACTAGATGGTTGTGCTGTGCCCCTGCCCGCACCCTGGTGGGATGAACGACACTCCCTCTGAATATGACCCCTAAATCTGCACCAGTAACATATAGGTAGGTCCATGTAGCAGATCCCCAGGTGCATCTTCCCACACGTGGAACATGGGGGCCTCCACTACTGTTAGAATCTCTCTCATGATCGGCCCTACTGGTGTGCTCCCCTGCTGCCCTGATTGGGCCTGAAATGACTCCCCTGCTGCTGATTGGGCCCTGCTAGCGGTGCACTAGCTGAAGATTGAGCAAAGGACTGGGATGGCCGAGATGACACTCCCCTGAAAGCTGATCGTCCCCCACCAAATGACTCCCTAAAGTTGCCCTCGGACCGGGCCTTGCTGGTACCCTCTCGCTCCATTCTGTTCTTCAACTTACGATTCTATGGAGCTTGAGCAAATGCTACCATCTTCCCATAGTTCATATCTAAATTTAAGGCACCTGTAGCGGCCTCATTGATAACCAAGGGGCTAAGGCCCTGCACCAACCGGCTCACTCTAGCCTCCATAGTAGGCAACATGAGAATGGCATATTTAGACAGATACGCAAACTCCATTTGATACTCCCACACACTCTTACTTCCTTGCTTTATGTTCTTAAACTTTGCGGTGCGAGCAGCCCTAGTCTCGGCAGGTAAGAAATGGTCCATGAAAGTGTCAGTAAACTCACTCCACCTCGCTGGAGGGCTCCCTTCCTCCCGAGAGTCCTCCCATAGCTCAAAACAAAAATAGGCCACCTCTTTCGGGCGGTAGGAAGCCAACTCCACTCCCTCCATCTCAGTAGCGCATAACCCGGAGGGTCTTATGCATCTCGTCAATGAAGTCTTGTCGGTCTTCCTCGGGATTAGCGCTTGTTAACAACGGAGGATCCAACTGAAGAAACCTGTTCACCTTGGAACAACTAGAATCCCCTTGTTGGGTAGATGAAGTGGGTGCAACATTTGATTGTTGGCCTTGAGAATCCACTATCTGTGTTAACATATGGATAGCTCCCTAAAGATTCAACATCTGAAACACCAGAATCAGAAGTAAGAGCTGGAGATGGAACCGGAATAGCAGTTGAAGGAACCGTTGAATCTTCAGTAGGTGCAAGAACTGGTATGGCCTTGTCAGGTGTAGTGGAATCAGGCACTATAGCAGTCGGGGGATTATCCTCACCCCTCGGGTATCCACCCGCATCATCATATAAAGGGTCAACTGCCACTCCTAAGGTGGCATTGGCTCCTTGGCCAGCTCTTGCTCTCTTCTTAGGTGCCATATACTCCAAGTTAAAGGAATGCACAAGTTAGAGGGGGAACAGTTTCATAATCAGTTTCATTGCACGATCCAGAATATCAAAGAGAGGTATTGTTCCTAAATATCCAAGTAGCCTCCAACTTATAAATGTCATCGACAACATGCCGATAATAAGGACTCTACTAGACACGGCTCCGAGACATCCTAGGACACTTTAAAACCTTAGGCTCTGATACTAAGTTTGTCATGTCCAACCTCGGGAAGCGCGATCGATGCTCAACCGAGTGAACCCGATCGAGAAATCTTGGTAGATACTTTCTAACCAGCTCGCTCATGATCAAGAGAAGACACGGTTTCATTCATTAGACAGTAAGAAGTTCATACATACAATACTAAATCGTTTCCTTAGTTACTCCACTTTTAAGTCTCTAAATACACACATTCTTATAGCTTGAGCGGAATAAGTGATCAAAACACAACATAACTTGTTTAACATTCCCAACACCATATACAACCCACATAGTGTCTATGGAGCCTCTAAAATATACCAAAGAGTCTATGATAGTGCCGGTGACAAGGCCCGGCTATACCTTGAGATGTGATAATAATATGAACAAAAGATTAAAAAAGTGACATCAGGATGAAGTGGGGCTCACCAAGTCTGTTAGGAATGGGATGTACCACTATCACTGATCAGCACTACCTGCTATGGAACCACCTGCATCCATTTAATGATGTAGCGCCCCCGACGAAAGGGATGTTAGTACCGTCGAATAGCACTAGTATGTAAAGCTAAACACCATCTCAATATAATAAATGATAATACAGGGGGAGCAATCATGAATTAAATAAGAGCTTCAAATAATATCAAAACATCAATTTAAGGATCACATAAGTTTTCAAGTCAATTTCCATGTTATTAGGTTAGGTGATCTTTAGTGCCGATATTCCACAATTCCCAATACCACCGTATTCTTACACGGAGTCCGATCACAACCCGATCGACTAAGTTGTCTCACTTGAGACGTCAATCATAACCATAATTTCATCATAATTTCCAGCACAGTACCACCATGTGTGCAGCATGGCATCCGATCACGGCCCGATCGGTTAGGCCATCTTACCCAAGAAATTACCTTTTTCAGTCAATCATCTCACATCATACTTCTTTCATATACTTTCGATTCATTAGCACTAGTGGCCAAAGGTTTAAAGTCATTCTTGGCACTTGGCCGTATTTCATAATGCCAGTTCCATTTTTCACATTCAAATATCATTATCATTATTAACAACAATAGATCTTTCCATTCAAGAAATTAAATTCACATATGAGGAATTCGGGAATCTTAGGCACATAGAGGCTTTTCGTACAATTTGGCATAACAACTTTTATCTCGATCTTGACTTGAAGTCTTAACATTTCTAACACATATTCCACATTTTGAACACATCCTCGAATGGTGAGATGACATGATGAAGCATTTAGAATAAATATTGAACATACATCCTTCAACACAAACACATTGGGAATAGCCAATTCAATAATGGTCAAGGACTTACACCGATTACATGAACACTATGGGATTCGATTCTAAGAAGAAGTGGTTTAGCCAACAAAACTCAATTGAGCATCCTTTAAAATGTTCCGTAATTCTTAGAACATCGATCTACTTTAGAAATATAACAAATTGGACCAAGATTAGGAAGATGGTCATTATTGTAGCTCATTTGAGCATATTATCAAACACTAGTTGTGCATCAATGTTTTAAGGCCCGTTTTGTGGAAGATTCCATCATTCCTCAACCCACTCTCTACCATGTTTAGCTCATAACCTTCCCACATACTTCAAGAATACATGCATTCAAGACAACAACCCCCACACCCAATAATTATCTCTCTAATTATCCCATTTGTTTTGTAAATTTCGAAATTGAGAGCTAGGGCATAGATTCTTACCTTTAGGATGAACACTTCCTTTGTTAATCCTTAATGATTGAGCAAGCATTTATGGATAATAGGTTGAAGGTTTCTCCACAACTCTAAGAACTCTCTCTCTCACTCTAAAATATCAGAAATGTGCTTAAAATGAGCTATGGCTTATGTTTTAACGAAGAAGGGTCGCGTTTAAAAACCTAAAAATGAAGCCCTGGAACCAGATATGCAGTCGTATTTGCAACCGCAGAATGGTTATGTGATCCGCATATCGGCCGCATAATTTGGGTGCCAAAACTGGAAAGGAACTGACCGGGTCTGCAGTCACTATGTGGCCCGCAGACCTGTTCTGCGGTAGCATAATGCACCACGGACTGGTTCTGCTATCGCATAATGCACCGTAGACACTCCCTCTGAAAAATCTCAATGCAGGATATGCGACAAGAGTGCGGCTCGTGAAATGGTTATGTGGTCGCTTAATGGGCAGCGAAAATGACATCGAGATGACCTAGAAAATTGCCCCACTATGTGACCATTTTACGGTCCGCAGAGTGGTTCTACGGTCGCTGAATGGGCCACAAAAATGCCTACTTCTGCCCAACATTTTCCTTCAACTCCCAGCATACTGTTCAATCCAAAAAGTCCGAACCGCGGTTCGCAATCTCGCCGTGAAGAGTTTCTACTAGTGTTAGCCTCTACGCCTACCCCGGCATCACGGAACCCCAGTTTTTAGAAAAGTTTTAACGGGGCCTTACTGCTTGCCCTATATTGATTCTGCTATTGTGGAATTTACATGCCATTTTGTGGCCATTCCTCTGGATACATATTGATTCTACTACCACATAATTGCACCACAAAATTGATTTTGGGGGTCATTTTTGGAAATTATCAAATCCGACCCTATTTTGATATAAGTTCTTAGGGGGTCATTTTACAAGGTAAAATCTATTATTTTTAGACAGAGGAGAGAGTTGTTTTAGGGAGAGAAGGCAAAACCTAGCATGCTAATCATCCATTCTTGCCCAAATCTTCAAGAATCAAGGAAGCCAATCACTAGATCTTCATTAAGAGATAACGTTCTACTCCCTAGCCCAAAATTTCGAATTTTGGACTAAAAGTTGGTAATAAGAGGTATGATTCTTAGGAGTGGAGGCTATTGAACTAAAAATGGTAAATGATTTGTTGTGGGGTGTAAGGATTCCACCATAGAAATCTTGTAGTGGAAATTGCATCTAGTGCTTGATGAAATGCTTAAGTGACCTAAAAGCATGAATCTCTCCCTAATTATGGTTCAATTTCGTTATATCTCTAGTTGATTGGAATTGCTAGAAGTGTTGGGACATTGTGGTAATCTAAGGGAAGCTCAAGCAATGTATGTTGGCTAAACGTCTCCACTAGAATTGAATCCCATGATGTTCTTGTAAGTACCGGGTTATTCATTATAAATGAACTATTCCGAATAAAATTTGTCATAAAAGGTATATGTTCAAAAGGTGTTCTGGATGCTCTTATTATATAATGTTATCCTTCGGGAATGTGTTCAAAGCATGAGTTGGGTATAAAATATTATGATTCCAAGTAGTGTTTCAAGTGGAGGCTGTTATGCCAAATTGTGTAAGAAGTCTGAATGTGCTTAAGACTCTTAATTCCTCATAGGTGTACTAAAAGTCACGATTAGAGATTATTTGTTGTTGATAATCTATAAATATACTTGAAAGTTAAACTAGTGAGTTGAGGATATAAAGTGTGGACACCGTGCCAAGAATGAAAGTTATACCTGTGACCAATAGCTCCAATGAAATGAAATGATGTGTGAAATATTATGAAATGAGCCTTGATTCAGCTATTCCAAATTTACTCTAAAAATTGAATTATCCAAAAGCTTATATACTCAAGTCATGTCCAGATGTGGTTGTTCTAACTAATGTTATGCTTGGTAGGTATTTCCAATATGTTTTGAGTTCTTACATATTCATGATTTTAAATTGTGTATTTCCCTTTTGGGGAAAGTTATTTTAAGAGTATTCTATGTGATGATGTTTATGATGATAATCCTTGAAAGTAAAGAAATGAAAGTGCGGAATATGATATACGGCCACAGTTCCATTAATGAAGAATAATATGTATGGCCAAGGGAGCTAATGAAATAATGATGTTGTAAGTAGTTGAAAGTAATTGTCAAGTGATATATGGTGTGAAAGGATATGAGATGAACGTATTTGTACTTATGTTTCCAATGTGTTAAAAGCTCCTACACCCTCATGAGGAGAGTCTATGGTGTTCCAAAATATTTTAAATGTTTATTGATGTCCTGTGATTACCCATGGCAAGTACAAGTAAACGATAGAATGAACACAAAATGTAGCCGTTTGCCAAAATGAGAACTATGAGGTATTGTATGTCCCAATGATTTCAATCATAGTATATATGCTTCTAAAATAATTAATGTAAATGACTTCGATGATAGGTCCCCAAGATTCATGAACTTAGCTAATGACCTTAAGATGACAAGGGAGTATATAATGAAGTGAAGGAGGGATATCCTATGCTAAGTGACGATAACTCTTATGCAAAATGTATTTGGGCAATGTGGCATTGAAATTGACTTATTGATTTACCATACATGTGCTAATGTTATGAGGTGTATTTCTCCATGATAAGCATGAATATGAACATGAAGTGTTCCAATGATCCGGGAACTTACAACCTTAAATGTAGCGCTAGTCATGTCGCTTTGGGTTTATATATGGTC
>AWOL01S0029873.1:8685-21688 GCA_000715115.1 Nicotiana otophora
ACTCCCCACCTTGCTCTTGGGGTGACTCGAACTCACAACCTCTTGGTTGAAAGTGGAGGGTGTTTACCATCAGAGCAACCTACCTTGTCTACAAATCCTATTTAATGAAACCTTATAAAAATATCAAACACCGAATGAAACCCCCCCCAAAAAAACTACTACTTAAGTAAATTTTTCGATTAGTAAATAGGAACGTAGTTTTCGAATTCGTGACACTGATTTTGGCTCTTAACCACTGAACTGTCCCATGAATGATAAAAGTGATCATGATATAACTTTCGGGTGTCGTTATTATCGGAATAAGAATAATAATCTCAAGATAGAATACGAAATTATATTTATTCCATATTTAATTATGACATTAGCTAGTTAATGTTTAGATAAATTTTAAATCAAAATGGTGATATTAACTATCCCATATAAAAAGCTCGAATAGCTATTCACCTGAGATATCTCAGCCTATCACATAACCTTGTCTATCCCACTTGGTAACGAAACCACCCAATAATTCATAAGTAGAAGAAGAAAGAAATAAACTGTTCTCGTCCTTGTGAGGAGAGTTGTTAACCATCTTTAATTTCTAATGACACCTTCAACTTAGGATTTTGATTTGTACTTCAAAGTTTGAATTATACACTGTAGACCTTATTCTATTAGGTCAAAATCAATACTATGAAATTAACTAATAACGTAACCTTCGTTATTTCTACAAAAAGTTCAATCACAAATTTTAAGTAATATATCCCCGCTCTTTCTTTAAAAAGTGTAGCAACAAATTAAAGAATCCGAACCGTCCAATTAAGGCAATAACCACCAAATTTCGAGATTCCAATGTCTCTCTGTTTTCTTTTTGGTGTGTGTTTGTGGAGAGGGTGAGGTGGAATATTTTACCTATAGTAGGTCAGATGGTTAGCTCCAAACGCTAGGTAGGAATAACATTCAAAATAAAAGATTTTAATAATAATTAATTAAAATATCTAACTAAATTAAATAACCAATTTACATAAGAAAATATTAAATCAGTATATTCTAAATTATTAAAAAATGTACTCTGTAACTTAGCATAAACATCTAAAACAAAAACCAAGAAGATAATATTATGTGACATACATGACGGATAACCCAAGATGTAAAATATGAAAAAGACACACTTGAACTTAGACCTAAGCAGATTTCGAATTTACCTAGTATTAAAACACACTTAAACTGCATATATTCAATTAGTAGGTAAGACCACTTCTCACTTCTGGTAGATAACATTTATTTTGTGAACTTCACAAAAATTATTTCACTTCGATAAATTGATTTTACTCATTTATTTTAATTTATGTGACTAGTTTGATTGAGCACGTAGTTTTAGAAAGAAATTTTTTTTTCAAAATTATTATTTTAAATATATCATAATATTTGTATGACTATAAAAATTCTAAAACTTATAATTTTAAACATGTCAATAACATTTGTGTAACTATAAAAGTTTATTATTAATAATAAAATGAAAAGTAACCGGCCGTATAACCGAATTGATAGGTTCCTTTTTTAAGTTAAATTATTTATAAATTTAATAAATTATTATCTTTTAGGACGGATTAATAAAGAATACTATTATATAAACTGAAAAAGTAGATTATAAAATCCAAAAACTTCACATCGATAATCATAAAAAAATGACTAGCAGAATTAGAACGCTAATCTTCAATTATTTTATGACTTTATGTAGCCAAATTGAAAACTTCTAGTGGTGGCCGTTTGTACTACTCTCAATCTCAAATTGTCATCCACATAAGCACTGACGTTTGTTTTTTATTTTTATCTTTTATCTCTATATAAATACACATCAATAGAACACTGCATTTCAATTCTCTTTACATTCTTTTCAACTTTCTCTTTCCACTTTCCACTATGGATTCTTCTAAAAACAACACTTACCAACCATTTTTAGAAAACAATGGAACATCTAATTTGTCACCCCAATTATCTGAAACCCACAATTTTGAATCAAGTAATGAACTTGAAACTGTACTTTTGGACACTGAAATACCATTTTGGAGTAAACTCCGTTTAGCTACATGGATTGAAATGAAGCTCCTTTTTTACCTTGCTGCACCTGCTGTTATGGTTTATATGATTAATTATATTATGTCTATGTCAACTCAAATATTTTCTGGTCATTTGGGTAATCTCGAGCTGGCTGCTGCTTCACTTGGAAATACTGGGATTCAAGTTTTTGCTTATGGTCTTATGGTATGGTTCACACAACATGTCTTTAAACTTTGTCTTGGTCCGGGAAATCAGCTACCGATGCTTGCATCAGCGGTTACAGGTTCGAGCCCTGAAATCAGCTACCGATGCTTGCATCAGCGGTCACGGGTTCGAGCCCTGTAATCAGCTATTGATGCTTGCATCAGGGTAGGGGCGGAGCTAGAGTGCTAGTAGCGGGTTCGACCGAACCTACTAGTTTGGTTTGAACCCTATATTTGTCTTTAACAATTCAATGAATATATCTAAATTATTAATTTAGAATCTAGTAGCTGAAAATGATTAGAATCACGAACCCAATAAATTTAAAATCTTGGCTCCGTCTCTGCATCAAGTAGACTGCGTATATCACACTTCTAGAGGTGTGACCCTTCCAGACGTTCTGCATGAGCGAGGGATGCTTTGTGCACTGTGCTGCCCTTTAAAGTTTAGGAATAAGTGGAAATATTTTAAAGTTCTTTACTGTCTGATATTTGTTTGATATATTACCTGAATGGGAAAACTGGAGGTAATTTCTGAGAACGAAAGAAATTGACACTGTTTGATGAAATAGGTGCTTTAACTTTAATTCTTTTTCTGAACAAGTTAAGAATAATTGGGTCCATTTTAAAGAGGAAGAAATTAGCAATACTAGGTGACATAGATTCTTTGATGAAATATTTGTTATTTTGAACAAATTTAGGAATAATTAGAGTTATTCTAAAGAAGGAAGAAATTGACACTCTTTAGTGAAATAAGTTCTTTAATGTGTTTGTTTTTGGAAATGACAGTTGGGAATGGGAAGTGCAGTGGAAACACTCTGTGGACAAGCATTTGGAGCAAAGAAATTTGATATGCTAGGAGTTTATCTGCAAAGATCAACAATTCTCCTAACTCTAACAGGAATTTTACTCACTTTCGTGTACATTTTCTGCAAGCCAATTCTAATATTTCTAGGTGAATCGGAAAGAATTGCTTCAGCAGCAGCCTTATTCGTGTACGGTCTAATTCCCCAAATTTTCGCATACGCGTTTAATTTCCCAATCCAGAAGTTTCTACAAGCTCAGAGCATTGTAGCACCAAGTGCATACATTTCAGCTGCGACTTTAGCGTTGCATTTAGTGATGAGTTGGGTTGTGATTTACAAGATTGGGCTTGGGTTACTCGGGGCGTCTCTGATACTGAGTTTGTCATGGTGGATAATTGTAATAGGCCAATTTGTGTATATTGTGAAAAGTGAGAGGTGTAGGCAAACATGGAAAGGGTTCAGTTTGCAGGCGTTTTCCGGCTTGCCGGTGTTTTTCAAGTTATCGGCGGCGTCCGCGGTGATGTTATGCTTGGAGACATGGTACTTTCAAGTTGTGGTTCTTCTTGCTGGATTGCTTGAAAATCCTGAATTGTCTTTGGATGCTCTTTCTATATGGTAAGACCAAAAACCCCTGCCAATTGTTTTTGGTTCACAAGATAAGTTATATTTACAATCAATTGATTCAAGTTTAACTATCTTTAGTATACAAAGCGGCGGATTTATAAGTGTAATTTTGGGGCACGTGAACTCATGGTCTTTCCGTAAGATTAGATATTTTATGTACATATTTTCTAAAATTGGTATAATATTAACTGTTGACACCCATAAAAATAATGAATGGTGCACTTGGTTGAATGTTGAGTTATTTATCAAGAGGTATAAAGATCAATTCTCACTTGATATATTTTTTCTTCCTTTATTTACTAGTGCACCCATATACTAAAAATCCTAAATACGCCTCTGAGTATACCGTGGTAAAGAGGATATCGACATAAAAGTTGGATATCAATTCATACTTATGATATTTTAGTAATTATAATCCCAACCCTAAACTATTTAATTACCTCTAATTACTAAAGACCTGGTCGAAGTTCATTTTTTTCATTCAAGACTTGTCTTTTCGACCCGATTTTCCCTAGATAGTACTATCACTCTTTGCAAAAATTAGATTGAATTTTTGAATTTTTTTTGAAGATGAGTTTCAAGTTTGAAAAGTTGTTATTCATTTTTTCTCACAAAATTGTAATATTGTTTCAAGTGAAATGCATGTCCAAACATAATTTCAAATACCCCTTTTCAACTTAACTCCAAATACTATTTTTTTTTTACTTTCAAAAATCACAATTTTTATGTCCAAAAGCCTACTAAAATTCTGGTAGTTAACCTTGCATAGTAGTGCTGGATTTGTATGCAAAGACCTAATGTTTGTCCAAATTATTCAATGTTGCTAAAAAATTCCTAATTTTTCAATATGCTTTTATCTTACCTTTTACTGTTTTTATGTCACTGTCCTTTTCTCAAGTTGGCAGAAACTTCAACCTTTTCCTCCTTTGAGCCAACAAAAAAGCCGGAGATAATGCTTTCCAATGGAAAGTTTCCATATTCAGTCTATCCAATTTAATATGATGCTAATAAGTAACTGAACACTTTAAAATTATTAACTCACTTAGGACCCGTTTGTCCATAATTTCTTTTTTCCTTTTTTTCAATTTTGTTTTCAAAAATGTGTTTGTCCATGAAAATTTGTAAGTTTTTAAAGCCATTTCGAAAATGAGTTTTTCAAAACCCAAACCACTTCTTCAGGTTTTTCTGAAAAAGTTTTTTTTCCATTCAAAAAACTGCAATAGTTTTTCAAGTGAAATGTATGTCCAAACATAATTTCAAATTTCAAATATCATTTTTCATTTAACCCCAAATACTACTTTTTTCAGAAATCGTAGTTTTTATGTCCAAACGCCAACTTAGTTAAACATTAGTGGCAATGAAAGAAAATTATGATAATTTAAATAATTTAGTAAGAGCATATTTTACTGATTAAAAGTTATATATAATTATATTATTGGTCGAGTAGCTCTAGAATATTACTAGTAAGTATTATTTTTTCTTTATAGCATATATTCCCGTTCAGTTTCCAAGTTCTCAAGGCAAGATTTTTTCCAATAGTTTAATCCCTCTCTTTTTAAAGGGAAAAGAATGGTATGAGAATAGAATAACAGTGTTAAAAGAAGGCCTGCTTTAGTACTGACAATCTAATAGATATTATAAACTTGTTTTGAAAACACTGTTAACTTTTAGATTTGTGTACTGATTTGTACTGCTAGAGTATTACTCCCTCCGTTCTAATTTATGTGAGGTTGTTTGACTCGACACAAGATTTTTAAAACTTGTGGTCTTAAAAGCTTAACGGGTAAAAGCTTTGCAGTGTCACAACATTTGTGTGTAAAAACTTCTCATTAAGTTTAAAATTGGTAAACTAGAAAGTTTAAAGTTAAATTGTTTCAAGATATAGAAATTTGTCATTCTTTTTGGAAGAGACAAATAAGAAAAGTGCATCAAATAAATTGAGACGGAAGGAGTATTATTTTCTTTGATCCCAATACTTTTCACATTTTCCTGTTTATATTTTGAAAATTTTAAATCTATAATCTATATTATAAATAAGGTAGGTTACAAATTTTCAATAGCTAACCATTTTGCCTTTTCCTTTGTGGTTGGTGGAATAACTCAAGCATGACAATTTCTGGTTGGGTATTCATGATATCAGTTGGATTCAATGCAGCAGCAAGGTCAGTTTTCGCTTTAACTTATATTTTTCTCTTTGTTCATTTCTCCTTTAATTTCTCTGAGCCGGAGGTTTATTGGAAACAACCTCTTTACCTTCATTAGGTAGGGGTAAGTTCTGCATACACATTACCCTCCCCCGACCCCATCTGTGAGAATATACTAGGTTTGTTGTTGTCATTTCTCCTTTCTGTCATGCATTGATGCTTGTCTACATTTGTTATGTTGTAAAATTGAATTCTTCATTCAGATAATCTTGTTCTTTTTTGTGAACAAAATTCGTTTTTCCGCTAATGATTGTGTAATTCTATCTATCTTGTGTTTATGCACCTGGCAAAACTTTTCGGGCTGTACGTACTACGTAGTATGTTTGCACTTTGTACTATACAAAGGAAGTGCAATGGCACTGGATATTTGTGCTGCATATTAGTGCAGCGCAACACTATGTATTGTACTTGGTCCATGCATATCAAATTTAATAAAACATTTATATCTTTAAAGGAGAATGCAGATATCTCTAATATACTATCTGAGGAAATTCGAAATATATATGGAAGAACTGATCAGTTTACAAAACATATAGAACTATTTTTCGTTCATCTTAATGGGAAAGGGGGTGGGGGAGCGCATAACCTCCTTCCACTTCAATTTTACCCTTTTTATTTTCTTGGTTGCCAAATCCTTCTTATGACGATCGAATTGGATAAATGGTAAGATAAAGGGGCAGGCATGGTGGGGTAGGAGCATCCAGTCAGCAATCTTTTTGGCTTGACCAAGAAGTATTATGTCCTCCTAGTCGCACGGCATTTTAACCGAAAGAATTTCTTGCGCAATTCATGCTATTCTGTTCTTATGACTAGAAATTCTTTCTTTATTTTCATATAATATTGTTCTTTGGACTTTTTATCAATATAAGGTGATGGTAATACAGTAGCTTCTTTAAGCTCCAAACTTGAGATATAAATATAAGGATAATTATGGATTGAAATGAAGTATCTTTTTTCTGATTTGCTTTAATGTGACATGCTGATGAACAGTGTGAGAGTGAGCAATGAACTAGGAGCAAGGCATCCAAAATCAGCAGCTTTTTCTGTTATTGTGGTTACATCGTGGTCTTTCATTCTCTCAGTGATTGCTGCAGTGATCGTTCTTGCATTGCGTAATCTCATCAGTTATGCCTTCACTGGTGGTGAAGTCGTGGCTGCAGCTGTCTCCGATCTTTGTCCATTGCTCGCGATTTCCCTCATACTCAATGGAATTCAGCCTGTCTTGTCAGGTAATTAGATTTTAGCATCATATCTTCGCCACCAAGTCTTTGATTATCCTAGCTAGTTTGATTGCCAAAAACAGATCAGCTTCTGTTTGTTAGCTGGATATAAAATTGTCATTTAAGCTCCTGCGACTATAACTGTGTTAAAGTTTTCTTTTTTCTTATGAATATATAGGTACTATAATGGATTTGAATCAGATTNGGCTGGATATAAAATTGTCATTTAAGCTCCTGCGACTATACTGTGTTAAAGTTTTCTTTTTTCTTATGAATATATAGGTACTATAATGGATTTGAATCAGATTTAGGATCGATACATATTCAGTATGAAAGTAGAAATGAAATAAGCACCGAGATTAGATTATCTGATTAAATTGCATATAAATCTTGCAGGTGTGGCTGTTGGATGTGGATGGCAAACTTTTGTGGCCTATGTAAATGTGGGTTGCTATTACATTGTCGGAGTTCCAGTGGGTGCTCTTCTCGGCTTTCATTTCAAACTTGGCGCTAAGGTAATCACAATATATTCCATTAATATTCTCAAAACTAAATTGCTAGTCCAATCTATTATTATAGAAAAATGACTATATTATTGTGGTGTATGCAGGGTATATGGTCAGGAATGTTGGGAGGTACAGTGATGCAAACAATAATTTTAATATGGATCACTGCTCGGACCGATTGGAATAAAGAGGTAATTCAAATCTCTTTACTTTTTCTAATGCTTGTAGTTATCCTGGTAGAAATAGACATCATTCTTTCTAATGTACCATTCGGAAACATGCTCTCTACCTTCCCAAGGTAGGGGTAAGGTTTGCGTTAAGGGTGGCATGTGGGCCGGTTAGGACCGGGCCCGACCCAGGACCGCAAGCCCAAATGGGCAGTGGTCCCAAACGGTCCTAACCGGATAGGACCGGGACCGTGGGGAGGTGGGCTGGGTAGTGGGCCGGTCCCATAGGCGAGGCCCGCGAGACCGGGACCGGCTGGGAAGTGGGCCGGTTCAAGCGGTACTAAACGGGCCTATCCGGGCCCAACAGCTAATTTTTTTAAAAAAAAATAAATCTGCCCTATTATAGCCGTTATGGCATTTAAAATATGGTCGTTTTACTTGCCAAAATAGCCGTTGGCTATTTATAAAATAGCCATTTAATCCCTCCCAACTTTGTTTTAACCCCAATTTTTTTATAGTTACACTTTTTCTTATATATATATATATATATATATATATATATATATATATATATATATGCATCTTTTGATTCTCTAAATTACCCTTACTATTTCCTACCATCTCATTAAATGCAAGGACTCTTTTGTCTTTTCACCAAAAATATTAGTTCCAAAAGTCAAAGTCCCTTTCAAATGTGCAGATTCTCATCACTTTCCATTGCCATTAAAGTAACATTGTATGAAACAGAAATGGACATTAAGCAATCTAAAGGTTTTGTTCCTAGTTAGCTGTCACCATAGCCTTATCCTCATCATTCCACTACATATTCCCCAAACCCATCTCTATAATTTCATTTCTAACAAATAATAACAAATACCCAACGCTAAATATTGCAACTTTCACTTAAATAATTACGAGGTAAACCAAGAAAGGAAAATATACTTAGAATGGAAATAATCGAATCCAAACACTATCTTAGATTTTTTTATTTTAAAAAAAAAAAGGATCTTCTTGAATACCCAAAGTTCTATAGATCCAAATTTAAATCTCAAAAATCTTGAATCCAAATTATCAGTAAGAAAATAACCGGAAAGAATGTGCACTTAGATATAATAATTAATATATGGATTCAAAATTTATGTTTTGCAAATAAGTAGAGACCTAATATTTAATTTGTTGTTCGCCGTCAAGGAATCTGAAGAGTTTGTATCGAAGGGGAATAGTAGAGAAGAGGAATTAAAGAGGGAATTGCGAGAACTTTTGGTAGAAGGACAAAAAGGTCCTCATATTTAATGAGATGGTAGGAAATAGTTTAGAGAATAAAAAATGCGTACAATACCCGGGGGCGGATTTACGAAAAATTGCATTGTTTATATAGGGGTAATTTTCATTTTTACGTATAGATATAATATGTCGAACCCCCTTGACACAAGCTTGGCTTAGTGGTCAAGGGTGTTCAGATTTTGTAGAAGGTCGTAGGTTCAGTTCCTATCAATTGTAATCTAATTCTTTTTACCTAAGATGTTTTTTTTTTTTAATTTTAAACGAAACGACTTCGTCTCTTTTAATATGTTTTTCCCCAAAAAATGTGACTGACTTTGGGTTAAAATCCCTAAATCTCTCTCTCTCTATCTCTTCGTTGACTCACTAGCTCACTCCACTCTCTCTCTCTCTCTTCAATCTCTCTACCTTGTTGTTGCTGCTTGCTATTATTCTGAAACAATGGTCTATTCAATCTTCATTTTAGAGACAATCTAATCAACTTAAACATGAGTATTGGATTCGCTTAACTGCTTCAGTTATTGTAGTAAGACTTCTTATAACTCAAGGTTTAGCATTTCGAGGTCTTGATGAATCTAAGTCTTCACTTAGTAGGGGGTAATTTTTATCAAACTCTCTTATGGTATGCAAAAGTGTGTGATAATATTCGTGATTATGTACTGGAACATGCTCCTCAAAATGATCAAATGACTTCTCCGATAACTCAGAAAGACATTGTTACTGCATGTAAGATAGAAACAACTAAAACTATAATTGAGGAACTAAATGGTGATTACTTTGCCTTGCTAGTTGATGAATCTTTTGATATGTCCTGTAAGGAGCAAANTATATATATACACACACACACACACACTAAGTGTATTGCATATATCTTACGGAAAAAGACCAAATATGTCCTTATACTATACGAAATTGAGTACATTTGCCATTCGTTAATACTTTAGCTCAAATATGCCTTTACCGTCACATAGTTGGTCCATATATGCCCTTAGAGTTATACAGTTGGCCCATATATGCCCTTTTCGAAACGGAATCCACCCAAACTAATTAGCTCTTTCGTTAATTGTATTAAAGTGTATTACAAACACTATTTTCTTTTTATTAGTACTTGTTTTCTTTACCTTTCTCTTTTCTTTCTTCTTTTTTCTTTTCTTCTCTTTTTGTTTTCCTTTTTCTTTCTCCCTTATCCGATTTCCTCCATTAATGATGTCTTCTCCATTTTCATCACCAATTTCACTTGACAAAACTCATGAATTCCAATTACTAAGAACATTCTCCCATAAGAATATTTTTATAGATCATATGTTTGTCAATATTTTTAAAAATGTAACAAAGTAAGATTGAAATAATATTTATGTAACAAAAAATTCGAAAATCCAACAAAACCGAACAATCCAAATCGATATAATTGGTTTGGTTTGATTTTGATAAAAATCGAATTTACCCGTTCCATGTACACCCCTAATCTACATAGTTAATAAACAAAATAGAAAAATGTTCGGCTGAAAAAAGACTAACAACTCAAATTTATAACACTACAACTTGAACTCTAGGCTTTTAATCAATAAATTATCTTTCTCGAAACAATTTAAATATTTTGGTCTTTTGAGTATTGTTAAAGGTTGAGATGTTTTTATTATTTTAAAGTTTAAACCATAATTTTTGGAACAATTTAATTTCGTTTATTTAGAGGGCCAGTGAAATTGGAACTTGATTACCTTATGGGAGAATTTTCTTAGTAATTAGAATTCATGAGTTTTGTCAAGTGAAATTGGTGATGAAAATGGAGAAGACATCATTAATGGAGAAAATCGGATAAGGGAGAAAGAAAAAGGGGAAAAAAGAGAAGAAAAGAAAAAAGAAGAAAGAAAAGAGAAAGGTAAAGAAAAAAAGTACTAATAAAAAGAAAATAGTGTTTGTAATACACTTTAATACAATTAAAGAAATAACTAATTAGTTTTGGGTGAATTTCATTTCGAAAAGGGCATATATGGGCCAACTGTGTTACTCTAAGGGTATATATGGACCAACTATGTGACGGTAAGGGCATATTTGAGCTACAGTATTAACGAAGGGCAAATGTGCTCAATTTCGTATATTACAAGGGCATATTTGGACCTTTGCCCTATATTTTAAGATGTATATATAGTATAGTATATATATAAGCTATATTCGATATATATATATACTAAGTGTATAGTATATATCTTAAGATGTATATATAGTATAGTATAGTATATATATAAGCTCTCTCTCTCTCTATATATATATATATATATATATATCGAATATAGCTTATTTTTGTCTTTAAATTTAAATTAAAAAATTTAGGTCACAATTCTATAATATAATTTACAAGGAATTGCCTTAGATATTTTTATTACCATTGTTTTTCTCTAACTTCTATAAAAACAAAATTTAAAATAGAAAGTATCCGTTGGGCCCACTTAGGCCTGGGGACCATTAGTTCGTGGTCCCGGTCCGGGGCCGGTTCCAACAAGAAGCCCGCGAAGCCCGGGACCACTTAGGACCAGGTCCACGAAGCCCACTTAGGAGCGGACCCGGCCCACATACCACCCTTATTCTGCGTATACACTACCCTCTCCAGATCCCATTTGTGGGATTTCACTGAGTTGTTGTTTTTGTTGATATCGTCTTTTTACCAATCTATTATAGTTCATTTCCAGGAAAAAATGGTATAACTAATACACCAAGTTAAGAATTAAGTTAGTCATAAGAAGATATCCTGAGTATTTCACAACATTCTTGTAAAGGATCTCTGCTTCTGTTACCAGTGATGCAATAAATCCAGAGGAATTTGGTCTTAGTACAAAATTATTGTGCGAACATTCTTTCCTTAAGCTAAACATGAATTACAAGTAGAGGCGGATCTAGAACGCGTTCAATGAGTTCAACTGATCCCGTTGTTTTCGGCTTGATCCATAAGCACATATGCAAAAAACATTATATATATATTTTTTTGTGTGTGTCATTCTGAATCCACTAACTATAAATTCTGTATTTTCCTTTGATTGCAGGTGGAATCAGCTCAGTATAGGTTGAAAAAGTGGGATGACAAGAAAGAATCAATTCTAGAGGAATAGAAGAATCTGGACAAAGAGGAGATTCATACCAAAGGGTTGTTCATGTTCTCTCACAAATGGGGATTTAGAAAGCTTAATGATTGAGGAATAATACCAAATTTTGAATGAAAATGACCAAGAAAATCATGAAGTTGACATAGAAAAAGGTACAATTGGCAGGAAAAAATCATGAACGTGACATAGTGTAATATTTCCCACGCATTTAAGCTGATACTTCTCAATGACTTTTTGAGAATGAAGGCATATTTGTAACTTGTTTGCTATTTGTTTTCAAATTTGTTAAATCCTTGCTTCTTTTTTTCGAAAATTATTTTTGAATTTTATCAATTGATATGTCTTAAGTTGACTTGATACCCTCAAACATTATTGAGGAATTTTCAGAAATGTCACGACCCAATTTCTCCTCTAGGTCGTGATGACGCCCAACATCGCCGTTAGGCAAGCCAACACTTAATTATTCATTTTATCAATCTTTAAAAAAATAGCATAAGACATTCTTGGATAACGAGGTTAGTGCATTAAAATAAATCGTAGTTACGTACAATTTCGTTAACATAATAAGTAAAAGTGAATCAGTGTAAAACAACCCATAACAAGTTCTAGAACACCCCCAAAATCCGGTGTCATAAGTGCATGAGCATCTACTAAGGAGTGCAATAGTATTACAACATCTGTCTAGAATGTAAATAAGACAGGGTAAATTAAATAATACGATGAAGACTCTGTGGACTACGATGCGTAGCCTGGAATGCAGCTCACATAAAGTCTCCTCAACCGCTGCGCCTACGCGCCAAGGTAACTGCCACATGAACCTGTCAAATCCTGCACATTTAGTGCAGAAGTGCAGCATG
>AWOL01S0029875.1:0-10688 GCA_000715115.1 Nicotiana otophora
TAGCTCTCCTCTTCACGGCCCACTATTAGTATCCACAATCTTGAATGATGCTGATTTAAAGGCTCTTTGGGAAGAGGATATTAAGGTAATTGATGTTCCTTTATGTATTACTAGGTCCTAATTACCATTCCATTCCTTGTGCTTTACTGATTATATCTTTTGCCTAAGGTCATGGTGGATCGCATGATCAGAATGAGAATTGAATTACGTCGAAATCTTGAACAATTGAATTCGTCTGCAAACTGGGAACATATAACCAAGCAGGTATTCTTAAGTCTTTGGTGCAACCGTATATCAAATACAGCTGCTAAATATCAATATTTCAGGTTGGAATGTTTTACTTCTCTGGTTTATCCCCTAAAGAGGTTGCCCGGTTGCAGAGGGATTTCCATATATACATGACTAATGATGGACGCATCAGGTACTTAAGTCAGATTTCTTGAATTTAAGTACTGATATCAGTATACATGACACTGCAGATTGTATTATGATCGGAAAGGTGATATCAATAGAACCACACATAGTAGGTTAAAATAGCAGAAGCTGTCAAAGACCACTAAGTTAACTCATTTGTAGTAGTGACAAACAGTGGCGAAACCAGAAATATATACAAGGGGATTCAAACAAATTCTAGGATGTCACAATTGGAATGTGAACATATGACCTAAATCAATTTCGATCCCCCTTTACTACTATACGTGAATTTTTCTTCATATCAAGGGGATTCAACAGCTCAGATATAACCAAAACAGATCATTCTTACTCTATTAGTGTAATTTTCCTACGAAGGAGGTTCGGTTGAACCCCCTTCACTCTACCTAGTTCCGCCCATGGTGACAAGTTCTCCAAGAAATTTCTTAAGTGGTTTATTTCTCTGAAATTACTTTCAAATGGGAAGTTACAATAGAGTATTGGTTTTGAATTCTACCATAAACATACGAAAAGAAAAATTAGAAGAAAGAAAACAGAAAGAACAAAAGATTTTCTGATCTCCATTTTTTATGCTTTTACAATTGACATGACTGATGCATTATCATATGGCAGCATGGCAGGGGTAACAAGCAGCAATGTGGAATACTTGGCAAGTGCAATCCATGAAGTTACCAAAGTGTAAATATTAGTTAGCTTATACTATTAAATGGTGAACCCGTTTTGGCTTGGTTGAGAAGCAGTTTGTAGATTAGATTATCTATCTTAATCAAAGTCTGAAGGAAACCTGTCATATCAATATACAGTCAAACTTTTATGTAACATCCATACTCTGTAACAGCACTTTATTATAACGGCCAAGTTTTCTTTAGAACTATTTTTTCATGTAATGTTATAATATATATTCTCCATAATAGCACTTTACTATAGCAGTCAAAATATTTAGGAACAAACGATGTTGTTATAGAAAGGTTTGGTTTTATATGATTCCTCCGTAAGACCTTCTTTGCCAAGTAATATTTACCATTTTTTTTTTCTCCAGAATGTTTATTAAGCAAAGATCAAGAGAAAGTTGAGGGGTTTTGTGCAAACTTTCTGTTGAAGTATGAGATGAGAAGTTCTCTAGTTCTTGACAGCATCGCAAGTGCATTGATTCAAAGCATTTCATAATTTGTAGTTTAGCAAATTTTGTACTCATCTTTTTAGATCATATGCACAGAAATCAATGTCTAATAAGTAATAAATAGCGGCTAAAGATGCAAATTTAATGGTAATACTATTAAGGCACTTGAATTGGAGCAAGGGGAAAACCAATTTAAATTNTAGTCAAACTTTTATGTAACATTCATCCTCTGTAACAGCACTTTATTATAACGGCCAAGTTTTCTTTAGAACCATTTTTTCATGTAATGCTATAATATATATTCTCCATAATAGCACTTCACTATAGCGGTCAAAATATTTAGGAACAAACGATGTTGTTATAGAGAAGTTTGATTTTATATGATTCCTCCGTAAGACCTTCTTTGCCAAGTAATATTTACCATTTTTTTTTCTCCAGAATGTTTATTAAGCAAAGATCAAGAGAAAGTTGAGGGGTTTTGTGCAAACTTTCTGTTGAAGTATGAGATGAGAAGTTCTCTAGTTCTTGACAGCATCGCAAGTGCATTGATTCAAAGCATTTCATAATTTGTAGTTTAGCAAATTTTGTACTCATCTTTTTAGATCATATGCACAGAAATCAATGTCTAATAAGTAATAAATAGCGGCTAAAGATGCAAATTTAATGGTAATACTATTAAGGCACTTGAATTGGAGCAAGGGGAAAACCAATTTAAATTTTCAAGAACAATTTTGCTTTTTTACATCAATAAAATCTAGTACTGATCAATTCTTTCTTGTTCCTCTTTCTGACTGATAAATGTTGTTTTTTAAAACTTTCTTGGAGCAAGTTTGTGATAATATCTTTTTTTTTATTTTTATAAATTGAGTTGTTATTTAGAAAGAAAAAAAATAGATATTGAAGGAATTTGATGGGGTGCCTACCTCATTTAATTTTTGTAGTTCCACTAACTACTATTTGAAGATCCAAAGAAATGCTTCNGTAATACTATTAAGGCACTTGAATTGGAGCAAGGGGAAAACCAATTTAAATTTTCAAGAACAATTTTGCTTTTTTACATCAATAAAATCTAGTACTAATCAATTCTTTCTTGTTCCTCTTTCTGACTTATAAATGTTTTTTTTAAAACTTTCTTGGAACAAGTTTGTGATAATATCTTTTTTTTTATTTTTATAAATTGAGTTGTTATTTAGAAAGAAAAAAAATAGATATTGAAGGAATTTTATGGGGTGCCTACCTCATTTAATTTTTGTAGTTCCACTAACTACTATTTGAAGATCCATAGAAATGCTTCTTTATCCTTTTCACCTCCGCATAAACCAAAATAATCAATTGCGTATTATTATTAATAGGGTAAATGACCCTCTATAACCCCTCTAAATTTTAATAGTTCATGTTTTTTTTCTCATTGACACAAAATATCCCTCCGGGCCAAATATATTACATCTAATAGCCCGAAATGTCTATTTTGTATAGTGACAGTCTATTTTATATATATTTTGTATCGTGACAGTCTAATTTGTATATATTTTGTACAATGATAGTCTATTTAGTATATTTTTTGTATAGTGACAGTCTATTTTGTATATATTTTGTATAGTGACATTCTATTTAGTATAGTTTTTGAATAATGACAGTCTATTTTGTATATACTTTGCATAATGACAGTCTATTTTGTATATATTTTGTATAGTAATAATCTATTTTGTATAATTTTTGTATAGTGACAGTCTATTTTTGTATATATTTTGTATAGTGACAATCTATTGTATATAAATTGTATAGTGACAGTCTATTGTATATAAATTATATAGTGACAGTCTATTTTGTATATATTTTATATAGTGACAGTCTATTTTGTATATTTTCTGTATAATGACAGTCTATTTTGTATATATTTTGTATAGTGACAATCTATTGTATATAAATTGTATAGTGACAGTCTATTTATGTAACGACCCGATTTATCGTTTTAAGAATTTAAGTCCCGTTCAGCAGCATAAGGCCCTGAGCAGCTTTGTATTATGTGTATTGACTTGTGTGCGTCATTGAATTCAGTTATCGGATGATTCGGAGCGATTTGGGACATTTGGTCCTTAAAACGGAAGCTTAAGTCTAAGAATTTTGACCGTAGTCAGAACTGTGTGAAGACGACCCCGAAATGGAGTTATGTCGGTTCTGTTAGCTTTGTTGGGTGATTTTGGACTTAGGAGCGTATCTAGACTATGAATTTGAACTCTGTAACTGATTTAGACTTGAATTGGCGAAAGTCGAACTTTTGAAGTTTTGGACCAGAAGTGGACTTCTTGATATCGGGGTCCAAATGCGATTCCGAGAGTTGGAACAGCTCTGTTATGTTATTTGGGACTTGCCTGCAAAATTTGACGTCATTCTGGGTTGGTTAGATTGGTTTCGGCACGAGTTTTCGAAGTTGGAAGATTTGGAAGTTGATAAGTTCGATTCGTGGTGCGATTTATATTTTTGGCGTTGTTTGATGTGATTTGAGACTCGAGCGAGTCCGTGTTAGGTTATGGAACTTGTTTGTGCGTTTAGAAGGGGTCCCGGGGGCCTCGGGTATGTTCCGGGTGGGCTACGGGTCCTTTTTCCCTATTTTTGAACTGTTGTTTCTATCTTCTGGTGATCTTCTTCGGGATCGCGAAGCACCTCTCGCGTTCGCGAAGTGTTACTGCTGACCACTTCATAACTCTTCTTCGCATTCGAGTTCAACCTCTCGCGTTCGCGAAGGCTTGCCTTTTTCTTAATCGCATTTGCGTCCCTTCTTTTGCGTTCGCGAAGAGTAATTTTGGAGGAGGGAATATTTGTTCTTTGCGTTTGCGATAAAGCTCTCGCGTTCGCGAAGGTCTGCTTTTTCCTTTCTTCGCGTTCACACCAGTATCTTCGCTTTCGCGTAGCTATGCCATTTCACTCTTTGCGTTTGCATACTGCTTCACGCGTTCGCGAAGAGCAGTCGTTGGGCCATCAGACTTTTCCTCTACGCGTTTGCGGACATGTTGTCGCATTCGCGAAGCACAACTTGGCGTCTTTCATTTTTCTTCTTCGCGAACGCGATCCTTTCTCCGTGTTCGCGATGCACAATCACCTGGGCAGAATATAAGATTTTCAAATCGAGGGTTTGGCCATTTTTATCACATTTTGACTTATAGAGCTCGGTTTTGAGCGATTTCTTGTGGGCTTTTCAAGTAAATCGATTGGGTAAGTGTTCTTCACCTAGAATTTATTTATTTCCATGATACTATCTTTTTTTTTTTTATCATTTAATTTATGTTTTGAGTTGAGGAAAAGAGTGGTTTTTGAAGAAAATTTTCAAAATAAAAAATCACGATTTGAGAGACGAAATGGTATCGGAATTTAGTGATTTTAGCATGGTTAGACTCGTGAGTGAATGGGTGTTCATATTTCGTAGTTTTCGCTGGATTCCGAGACGTGAGCCCCGCATGCGATTTTTGGGTTAATTTTGGATTTTTATTGAAAACTGTAGTATTTTCTTATGGAATTGATTATATAAATTTTGTTGACTGTATCGAATTAATTGTGACTAGATACAAGGATTTCGGAGGCCAATTCGCGTTGCAAAGGCACAACAGAGTAAATAATTTCACGGTTAGAGGTAAGTATCTTGTCTAACCTCGAGGAGGAGGAATTTCCCCTTAGGCATTGAGTCTTACGCATAATTTGTGTAATTGAAAACCATATACGCGAGGTGACGAGTACGTACTTGGTTTATATGTACAAATTTTATTGATTAAAAATCCTGAGACGCCCTTATGTATTAAAAATCCTTAGACTCCCTGATGGCCCAACGACTGCTCTTCGCGAACGCGTAAAGCAGTATGCGAACGCGAAGAGTGAAATGGCATAGCTACGCGAACGCAAAGAAAGGAAAAATTAGACCTTCGCGAACACGAGAGCTTTATCGCGAACGCGAAGAACAAATATTCCCTCCTCCAAAATTACTCTTCGCGAACACGAAGGTAGGGACGCGAACGCGATTAAGAAAAAGGCAAGCCTTCGCGAACACGAGAGGTTGAATGCGAACGCGAAGAAGAGTTATGAAGTGTTCAGCAGTAACACTTCACAAACGCGAGAGGCGTTTCGCAATCGCGAAGAAGAACACCAGAAGACAGAAACAGCAGTTCAAAAATGGGGAAAAAGGATTCGTAGCCCACCCGGAACACACCCGAGGCCACCGGGACCTCGTCTAAACGTACAAACAAGTTACATAACCTAACAAGGACTCGCTCGAGGTCTCAAATCACATCAAACAACGCCAGAAATACAAATCGTACCACGAATCAAACTTATGAATTTTCAAAACTTCCAACTTCAAACACTCGTGCCGAAACTAATCTAACCAACGCGGAATAACGTCAAATTTTGCAGGCAAGTCCCAAATAACCTAACAGAGCTGTTCCAACTCTCGGAATTGCATTGCGACCCTGAAATCAAGAAGTCCACTTCCGGTCCAAAACTCCAAAAGTTCGACTTTCACCAATTCAAGCCTAAATCAGCTACAGACTTCAAATTCATAGTCTGGATACGCTCCTAAGTCCAAAATCACCCAACGGAGCTAAGAGAACCGACGGAACTCCATTCCGGAGTCGTCTTCACACAGTTCCGACTACGGTCAAAATCCTAAGACTTAAGCTTCCATTGTAAGGACCAAGTGTCCCAAATCACTCTGAATCATCCGGTAACTGAATTCAACGACACACACAAGTCAATACACATAATACAAAGATGCTTAGGGCCTTATGCCACCGAACGAGACTTAAATTCTTAAAACGACAAGTCGGGTCGTTACATTCTCCCCCTCTTAAACATACGTTCGTCCTCGAACGTGCCGAGAATTATTCTGATGACATTAAATTACTGAGTGCATTATTTCGCACATACTCACGGGTGATTCTACGTCTCCAAAAATTTAACAGGGGTCCGACAACATCATCTCAGTGGAGATTATTTCTTTTACCTATATTTATAAACCTTAAAACCAATTTCTTACACTTCAATTATTTCCAAAAGGCCCGATTTTTACATCAACGCACGGTATTAGTCTCAACTGGTTATAGCAACTTGTGCCTACACACACATCAACTTTCTTGATAGTGTTACATTCTCCCCCACTTAGGATCATTCGCCCTCAAACACATAACATAACTTATCTTTTCTTTTGCACGTCTCAATCCCCCAAATTTTTACTAACTCCCAAATTTTGCAGAAACTTCGGCAGAGTCTCCCCTGTAATTGGGTCTATCCATCTGCCAGAGTAACACCAAAACAACTCCTAACAACACATATACAACCCAATAAAGCACCACAATGTATATATCAATAACACTAATCTCAGCTTTACAAGCACTGCGTTATCATAATGATATCAGAATATGAAGCACATCATATGTATGCCCATCACCACATCTCTGGTATTAACATTTGTTCATAATTAATTCCAGCATCATCAATTAACCTCATATTAAGTAAAACCTAGTTTCGAATTTTCACAACACTGACAACGGGATGTGAGGCATGAATATCTCATAATTATTTACCCAAATTAACGAGTCACATTTAACGCCACCTGGGCACCAACCTTATAGGCTATAACTCAATGTCTACATCATAATTATGGCTAGATAAGCACAGAAAAATATACAAGAATTATCAAATAAGCCTAACGGGCATGACTCCCTATTAATACTATAGTACAAATTAAATTTCACAAAATTTAAACTCATAAAATTTTCACCACAAGGACCTCATCCTTATATAACTTCTACCGCGGCTTGTAGCCTAATTTAAATATTTCATCTCATATAAATATACGAGTATCCCTTCCTCAACTTCGAATCACAAGTATTCTGCACATTGTGCCAACTGAAATTTTCAAATTCCTTTCTTTCTTCTTTTCAATAAATTCCGTAAATAATTTTTCACAACACATAATGAACCCTCATACCAATAGGGCATATAATTCATAAAAATTGAGATTAGTTATTTCGAAATCACATCAAAACCCACTGTAGTGAGTCATATAAAGTCACTTTTGGACTTATAGCCCTCAGTAGTATACAAAATAAAAATACTAGACACGGGCTAACATCTTCAGATCTTCCAATAGGGATAAACATATAAGTGGGTCACAAAATAACGAAGCTCACTCATAAGCGGAGCATACTAGGAGGACTCACCTCAATATTCATAACCGAATCAAATTAGAAAAAATATCCTTTTATAACAAATTAGGATGTACCTGTAACGACACCATCTGGTGTAGTGGCCTCAGCCATACCATAGAAAATATATCAATGGGCTGGGCCTCCCCCTAGGGCGCCCTCTACTTGCCTGTCCTGCACCTCTAACTGGTTGTGCACGTGGAATATTAACTGGAATAAAGCTTGTAGCCTGAGTGTTTTGATGAAATTCGCCTCTCCCAAGTATGAGACATTCTCTCATGATGTGCCTAGTATCACCACACTCATAACAACCTATCTGAGGTCGCAGCTGCTCATGCTGAGTCTGTGTCGGATAACTGAAATAACCACTTTAAGAATCTTGTGCCGGTGTTGCACGAAAAGTATTAATTGGAGCACTACAAGTACTTTCAATTGCGGACTAGGCTGACCGACTTCCTGAGCCTCCGCCATGATAAGTCATAACTGCAGAGTAGAATCTAATAAATCCTCCAGAGTTCCGAGACCTTTTGGCCTCCTTAGACTCCTCCTTTATATTTTGAACATGTTCTAATATCCTGGCAGTCTCTACTACTTGTTGAAATGGAATGTCAGTCTGCAACTCTCGAGCCACACATATTTTAAAATCATAATCAAGCCCTTCGATGAATCTGCGGACTCGCTCTCTAACTGTAGGAACCAAGATAGGTGCATGGCGGGCTAACTCACTGAACCTGATAGCATATTTTGATACCGTTATGGTGTCCTGACACAACCATTCAAACTTTGTGTGCCATACATCTCGGAGAGTCTAGGGAACAAACTCTTTCAAAAACCTCTCCGAGAAATAAGCCTAAGTTGGTGGTATGGCATCAGGTGCTCTACCTTCTTCATAAACGTGCCACCATTGATATGCTGCTCATGACAGCTAAAATATAGTAAAGGCAACTTCGCTCACNGCAACCATTCAAACTCTGTGTGCCATGCATCTCGGAGAGTCTGGGGAACAAACTCTTTCAAAAATCTCTCTGAGAAATAAGCCTAAGTTGGTGGTATGGCATCAGGTGCTCTACCTTCTTCATAAACGTGCCACCATTGATATGCTGCTCATGACAGCTAAAATGTAGTAAAGGCAACTTCGCTCACTTCCACAATCCCCATAGCGTGAAGAATACTGTGACACATTTCTAGAAATTTGTGGGCATCCTCGATAGCTGTGCCACTGAAGGTAGGTGGACTATACCTCTTAAATCTCTCAAATCTCTTTTGTTCTTCTTCTGATGCCTCTGGTCTGACCTCAGGCTGAACCGGAATAACAGGATGTACTGGTACTATACTCGGAATCCGACCAATATGAACCTGTTGCTCTGGAGTACGGACGATAGGAGTTTGAGTTACTCCCCCAATCTTTGAAATATTTGGTGCAATAGAGATCAATCCCACCTGAGTTAATGTACCAAAACATATTCAAGAACTGTGCTAAAGTTTCCTGAAGACTGGGTAACAACAGGTGCTTCTGGTACCTGTCCCCCAACTGGAGCTACTGGCGGCTCCTCAACAGCTGTCCTGACAGATGCTCTAGTTGCGGCACGTGTCCTCACCATCAGTGAGAGAACAGAGATACAAAAGCTCAAATTTCAAATTCAACAAATTTCGCACGACAGGAATGAAAGAAGTGAAAATTTTCTAACAGTTCTGTAGCCTCTCGAAGATAAGTATAGACGTCTCTGTACCGATCCACAAGATTTTACTAAACTCTCTTATGACTCGTAGAACCTATGAACCTAGAGCTCTGATACCAACTTGTCACGACCCAATTTTTCATCCGTTGGGAACTGTGATGGCACCTAGTCTTAGGGACTAAGTAAGCCTAACATTTACAGAAATAATAACCATATTAATTAATGCCGGACAAATGCGAAGTAGAAATCTCTATACAATACTTGCAATCCCAAAATCGGTAGTACAAGCCATAAGCTCTACTGATTTACTAGAAAGCCTATAAATACAACTGTTTTGAAATAGAGATAAAACAATGCAAGTACAATTTCAGAAGGTGACTCCAAAGCCTGCGAATACAGAAATAGGTTTACCTTGAGTCTCCACAGCCAGATCTGCACTGTTAGCAAGCGGTCAACCGACTCCACATTACCTGGCTCTGCACAAAAATATGCAGAAGTATAGTATGAGTATACCATAGTCCGTACCCAGTAAGTATCAAGACTAACCTTAGTGGCGTAGTGACGAGGTACAGTCAAGACACTTACTATTCAAATAACCTGCGTCATACTAAAATAATCGAAAACAAATAGCAGTGATAGCAACAATAATCACTAGTGATATAAACAGTAAGGCAATAAGAACACCATAATTATTACTCAGACGAATAAGAAAAAAACACAGGTACAACCAATTAAACAAGCCTTTCACATATAATTTCTTCAAATAAATACCCTCCAAATATATTTCTTCAAATAAGTATCCTTCAAATATAAAACTATTTCAAATAAATATCTTTAAAATATAATTCTTCAATTTAAAAGTCACCCTGTGATAACTCATTTCATAATCACAAAATACGGGTCTAAACCCATCTTCATATTTTCACGGCACCTCGTGCCCATATTTCTATCACGACTGCACGGACTACTCATGTGCCAATAATATCAATGTATATAAGATCCACATGATCAATTTATTTCCTATAAAGTAAGTTTAAAATTTTAAATCAAGTAAGAAAGTCAACAAAGAAATGAATTTATTTTAGAAATCATTTGGGTGAAGAAAATAACATTTCAATTAAAATGAAGCACCCGATAGTTGCTGATTTGGATGTAAAACTTATAAGAATTAAAGCATACATCAATTTCTTTTATTCAAAACACCTTAACCTTAACGATTAGTAAAAACTAGAAACACAAATCCTCAGAGTCTCGTACAAGAGC